>UYJD01000003.1:718633-741218 GCA_900618795.1 Cyanodermella asteris | reverse complement strand
CACCAAAGTAGGTGCAAGGGATGCATGCAAAGGTCCCCCCGTCGTGTAGCGAGAATCGGGGATTCAGTCATTGATCTGTGTGTGTCGACTAAGTCTGCAACAATTTGTCGTTTCGGTCACGCATCGATCAAGAGCACAGCCCGCAAGCCAAGATCAAGAGCTGAGACGAGCACATTGGTACTGACGAATCGGAAACTATACAGCACCCCACAAGTAAGCAAGTGAACCGCCCGGAAATCGACGCTGCACACCACTCCGCCTTTGCCCATTGATCGACCTGGTCCTGGCGCCTCCCTGAGCGTCAATGGCGGCTTCAGGAGGGTTGGGAAGTGACCTGATTTGCCGCGACAGTGTTCGATTGGAACGGCACAGCGGACGCTGCAGTGTGATCACTGCTCGAAACTGAAGGTCTTGCTCGTTCGAATATCGGTAAGCTGGAAGACGATCAGGACGACACATGCCGCAGGGCCGTTACAACCCAGCTGCTTGGCCTCTCTTGTACTCAAATAGCGGCTCGCCCTGCCTTTGAGCTCGCGGTCGGGCTTTGCAATTTGGGTGCATGACTTGCTCTTCTGATTCACTTGTGGTGTAGGATTTAGGCCATGGCGATTCCGATACCTGCTGGTGTCGACCCTACCAAGGTGCCAGCCGGCGTTCCACCAGAGGGACAGATGCCATTCGATCCAGACGGCCCGAAAAATGCATACCAATATTACATCGTGGCCGGGATATTCACGCCTATCATGTTGGCTTGCGTTTTGCTTCGATTTTATGTTCGAGCAGCGATCACAAATGCCCTATGGTGGGATGACCGTCAGTCTTTTCCCAGCGAATGATCTTGTCAGCTAGAAACTGATCAGAAAACAGTGACTCTCCTGATAGCTCTTGTAAAATTGCCAACGCCCTGACTACTTACTCGACACTAATATATAGTGATCAAGCTATCCCAAGCGGCGTACACTGGCATCATAATTCAAGGTACACCGCTTTCATCAGCGTGTCGATCTATGCTGACGGCAGATAGCTGGCCGATTAGGTCTCGGCCAACATGGGTGGAACTTGAGTATCGCCCAGTTCCTAGACTTTTTCAAGGTCGGCCCACAGTCCCTACACACTGACATCTCGCTGACGAGCGTCCAGTTTGCGAATCCCACGTCAATTGTCACCGTACCAGCGATCTACTTCACGAAGATCACGCTCCTCCTGTTTTACTTCCATCTTTTCAAGATGAACCGGGTGGTGTACTTCGGGGTCTTCTTCGGCATTGCCTATTGTACAATCTTTTACGTTACAGCTTTCTTCATGTTCATCTTCTACAAAGACGTTCAGGGACTCTTGCGACTGTCCTACGGCCTTTCTGTGGTCGGTGTGTTGTCTGATGTATACATTATACTGCTTCCGCTGTATTCTGTGGCTAAGCTCCATATGACCACGTCGAAGAAATGGCAAGTCGCAGCCGTATTCTTAACCGGCTGGGTGTGAGTCCGAGGTCTTTCACGTACGATTTGGGTTCTAATTGCTTCACAGAGCCGTTGCAATGAGCATTGTCGGGTGTGTGTATCGATTTGGCTTCGGCGCGGATGACATCTCTTGGACTCTTTTACCAGTACTGATTGTGGCGTACGTCTGCTCTCCGCCCATGTTCTCCTTGTTAATGCTTACCAACTCCTAGCACGGTCGAGGTAGATATCGGTATTATTTGCAGCTGTCTTCCAGTCATGGCTGCTCTCTTTACCAAGCGACGGAAAGACAGCTGGTGGGCTACGAGCTTTCGATCGATGCGAAGCCGCATATTCTCGTCTCGAGGATCGCGGGGAAGCTCGCAACGATCTCGGGGATCCGACCAAAGCAAGCCAGGCCGCCCCAAACGATCCGGGTATACACAGCATCCCGACGAACAGTTTCCGTTGCCACAAGCGGAGAACGGAACTGAACTTTCCAACATGAGACCAGTAGCTGGCAGAGACAGTGAAGTTCCAGTACCTTCGAATGGTGGTATCTTGAAGACGACTGTCATTGAGAGGTCAGAAAGCCGAGTATAATTCGCACCGGACTCAGGCACGAGGTCGAAGTTAATATCGATACAGCCATAGCCATGACTCTCCGGCTTTGACCTCTTTGTTTCTGTAGACAAAATTGCTACGTTCGACTTTCAAAACAGTAAAACCTCTCTGTTAGTAGTTTATTCCCTGCTGTGCAACGATCGAACCTCGGCACAAGAAAGGTATCAAATCCTGGACACTCGAAGATGCAGCGCGCACATGTAGTATTACCGCGGCTGATCTAGGTCCTGAGGGCGCTAGGGTTCGCGTAAGCCAGCCGTAGATTGGCTTCAGTCCGCAGACGAGCGGAACCTGTGTTCTTTCCCCTCCAACGAAAGCCCGAATCTGCTACAAAATGACCTGCAACATGAATAAGCCTGAAGCTGAACTGCTCGGAGCGCTTCTCGACTGGGGTGATAGCATTTGTGGAGGTGGGAGTATGACCTGCGCTGTCTACGATACAGCCTGGGTGTCAATGGTGAGAAAGCAGACGGAAGAGAGCTCGTACTGGCTCTTTGACCAGTCGTTGACGTACCTTTGCGATTCCCAGCTCCCAGACGGTAGCTGGAATGATCGTGGAGACCTTGCAGACAAGATCATCGACACAAGCGCGGCACTCTTTGCCCTCTGCGTTCGCATATCTCACACTAGCTTAGCACCAACGAAGCTCAGTGGTGGACACCTTGATCTCCGAGTCCGCGTTTCCCGTGCGGAAGAATTCCTGAGGAAGGCCCTCGAGGCGTGGGATGTTCAAGCTTGTGACCGCGTCGGACTCGAAATCATTCTGCCTTCGATGCTGGATAGACTTGCAGAGCATGACCTCCTGTTTGAATTCGAAGGGAAACAGCATCTTTATGAGCTCCGGGCTAGTAAACTAGCGCGGCTTGGGTCGCAAGCTTTGCAAGCCCAGAGCCGCCCGCAGCACTCGATACTACACTCCCTGGAGGCACTTGTCCCAATCGTGGACGTTGACAGGATGCACCACTTGAAACGCTTTGGCAGTTTCATGGCGTCACCCGCCGCGACCGCGGCCTCTCTCATGTATTCAGAGAACTGGGACGAGGAGTCGGAGCGGTACCTTATTGATGCTCTTCAATTCGGGGAGGGCAAAGGCTCTGGTGGAGTGCCGAGTGCTTTTCCGTCCCATATATTTGAGCTATCCTGGGTAAGGAATACCTTCTGGCATCGCACTGCCACATTCAGCTGATGATCAAAAGGTCATTTCTACTGTTCTTGGCAGTGGAGTCGAACTTAGCGAGCTTGGATCCGAGAATGTCTCCAAAGCACTTGCACTCCTCCAAAATGCATTGACGGAAGGCGCTGGATTGACCGGCTTTGGTAAGTAGACATATCTCTAGACTCTTTCCTTCCAGTGCTTACTGCTCTAGCCCCAAACGTTCCAGCTGATGCTGACGATACTGCGAGGTGTATCCTGGTAATCAGGCTGCTCGGTGGTCAAGCATCCACTCGAAGTCTCATCGTCGAATTTGAGGGGGAGACCCACTTTAGAACGTACGGATCTGAGCGTAACGGAAGTTTAACCACCAATTGCAACGTTCTTCTTACACTGCTAAGTGATGCCGAGGAATTTGTGGCTGTCAAGCCGAGTATATGGAAAGTCGCCAAGTATCTTTGCCAGTGCTGGAAGCAAGGTCCGAGTGGGATGCAAGACAAATGGGTAAGCTCAGGCTCAAATCCGTGGAATTGTTCGCTGATGACAGTCAAGAACACTTCAAAGTACTATCCCCGGATGCTGATGGCCAGTGCACTCAGCGAGTTGATCGTAATGCATGGAAGTGCATTGAACATCGGAGATGCTGAAGAAAGGATGTTTGGGGCAGAATTAGAGCTAGTTCTTTTCCAGATTCTTGTCACCACCCTCCGAGAACAGCAGCAGGACGGAAGTTGGGACCACTCAACCGAGTCAACATGCTATGCAGTCATAGCGATTGACGCGCTTTGGGCCTTACCATTTGCAAAGCGTCTATCTGGTCAAATGGGACAGGTGCTGTCAAAGGCCAGCGGCATTATCGATACAGAGCCATCGGACAGCAGCAAAGTAGAGCACGTTTGGATTGAGAAGGTGACCTACGGCTCCCGGCACCTGTCAAGGGGATTCCAATTAGCTGCAAGAACAGCCATTCGACGTGCGACACTGTCCAGAAATACAGATAACGCAAATTCCACGTTTGACAGAAGCGAGCTCAGCCGACCTGATAATGACCAGTACTCGCTCTATCAAAGATTGCCGCTCTTGCAGGACCTTCCCGGATGGCTACTTGCTTCATCCCATGTCGAGGCTGAGCTGTTCACTAAGTTGCTCAGAGCCCGCTTCGACGAGGACTTTCCGGGGGCTGTTAGCGCGATCAGACACATGGATTTCATTCCCATGACCTGGACGATGACGCTTCAAGTCTGCCGGGCGCAACCAAAGGCCAATTTTCAGCTAGAGATGATGATCCTTTCGGCTGCTTTATATGAGCTTGACTATCGGTTCGAAAAGGTTATTGTGGGTCGCACAGTCGAAGGAAGGCACCAGCTGTGCTGCGAAGTGAAATCGTGTCTCCATCGTCTTAAACAAGCCTGCACAACGGATTGCAGCGAGATCTCCGATGAAATGATCCGGAGGTTCATTTCCTGGATATTCAATCACAAAGACGTGAAGACAGCCACGATCCAAGATCGTTCCCGGATTGCACGTTCTTTGGAATTGTACTTCATCGCCCATTTAACACAGTTGGAGGATGTAAGGATGCGACAGGTGCAAAGCCGCAGCAGTAACAACGAGAGAATTGTCCGCGAAGTGAATCCAGTCGCAAAGCATGGCTCGCTACATCACTGGATCGACAGGGTATCGGGCCTGCACACGGGAGGCTCAGTCGCTCTGTGGTTTGCGTTATGCTTGTGCACCCCTCAAGGATCATTGATGCCATCACCCACAGGCTATTACATCATGGAAGACCTTTCGCAGCATTTGAATGCCTTGTCACGACTGCAGAACGACTTTGGTTCGGTGCACCGTGACCGACAGGATGGAAACCTGAACAGTCTCGACTTCTTCGAAAAGTCGCCAAAGACAGAATCCGAGCGAAGATTCTTGCTCCAAATTGCCGAGTACGAAGAGAAGCAAATCGAAATAGCAATGGGGCAGCTGTCGCCAGATCTCATATCTCCGTCGACGAAAGAGATGTTGTCAGTTTTCGTGGCCACAGTGAAGATGTACGGACAATTGTACGTCGCGAAAGATCACACAAAGGCTTAGAGGAGAAACCTGCTGCTTATGTCACCCGGTCTTCGTCATGGTTAACATCAAACTTGGATAAGACAGGAGAAACACCAGCATCTAATCGCTACGTTAAAAGTGGGAGATTGGGGCGGCAGAAGACAAAGTGTGGTTTCGGTGCGACGCTATGAAGTCACGTGACGACGCGATATCGACGCGTCGACACGCCGATAGCCAGCCTGATTCACGCTGCAAGTCGTCTACCAATACATCACATTCAGACGGATTGATTCGATAAATGACTCCGAGCATGACGGGCTTTTGCTCATACACTGTGCCACCAGATCTGCCGCCATGACTGGCAAGAGGAAGCGACCATTGAACTCGGGGGCAAAGACCACTAGTAAGCGAGTCAAACCGGAAGTAATTTCCAAGGCGCTTTCTGGCCCAGTTGCCACGAAATTGTTGCCATATTACTATCCTGTCGTGACCACGCTTCGTGACTTCGTGATCGCCAAACGCCCAACCAAAGCTCAGGAGCTACAAAGGCAATTCGGGCAACATGGTCCCGAATCAGACCTTTCTAGGCTACTCGATACGGCATTGATCGGATCATTCACAAAGACCAACCCAGATGACGCGGAGCAGCGTAGTTTCCAGCGAGAGCGTTCGCAGCGGAGCAAAGACTTCTTCGACTTCACCCAGCGTCTTTCCGGATCTTCCAATCGACGTATCAGCAATGGAACCACAGCTGCAAGCACGCTTGGTGAAGGAAGCGTTGCTATGTCTGACCTAGTGGACTTTGCCGTTTGGAGGCTCTTTCACCGGCTGTTTGCCTTGGATCGTCGACCACCTCATGTTCTGTGTCACGGCTTCCAGAGAGCGGATGTGCCGAAGAGCACTGCTGAAGACCGAGCTTCTAAGTGTTCCATCGATGGGCTCACGAGATCTACCATCAATGCTCAAGTCGAACGTCTCAAAGACGATGATTGGTGTAACCTACTCCGTGAGCTTGGCTTCGATGGTGATCACTTGATCCTAGAGCTGCTACTAGACTGCGGAATTTTCCTGCCTATTGAGGGACGCTCCGTCGGAAGTAGCGGTGCCGGAAATTATTGGCAGATAGCGGGTGTCTCTCTAGCTGATCTACCTCCACTAGATGACAACAAAGCTGCCCATGACCTAGGACAACGTCAAGCTCGAGACGGCTTCAAGAAGCCGAGCAAGCCAAAGCAAGTCGTGCAAACCCCATCAGCAATTTCATTTGTGCGCAGTCGGATGTTCTATGCGAGGGCGACACTGAATGGTAAAGGTCATGTACGCTTTGGCCTTCGTCATATCCACGTCTTGAATCGTTTCCCCGAAGCTCAAAACGAGGCTCACACCAAGCATATCCTGAAATATCTGTTTCCTCGGCAATTTGGGCTCCACAACGTTTTCACATCGACCGTGGACAAACGAGAGACAGCGTACGCTTTCAAAGATTATACTTTGCGGGAGTTCGACATCGCGTTTCAGAGACGCAAGAGAGGAATGGAGGCAGCCGATAAAATACCTCGACGGCTACGAGGCGGGTGCTTCACACTTGTGCAACGTATGCAGCGTCTACATCGAATCTGCGCCTATAAAGAGCTGCTCCTACACTACTGTCCTGTAGATGTCCTCGATGGCCAAGACAAGCGTACAGATCCAAGGCACAAGAGAAAGAAACGAGTCAGCGATGTTCTCCATCCCAGGTCAACAGCCAATGTTGCTCGGGCAAACGCATTGCTGTCCAGATCAGGCGACGGAAGCAGCCAGACGCATCTGACGCAGCTCGCAACACCGACGTCTTCCGTGTCGGCCTTTGCCCGCACTGTGATTGCTCATGTCATACCAAAGGGCTTTCTGGGAACAGGCTCTGATGGCAACCACAATTTCCAGACTCTGCTTGGCTCAGTACATTCTTTCATTGCGTGCAAGCGATTCGAGAATCTAACGCTAGATGCTGTTTGTCAAAATATGAAGATTGCCTATATCGAGTGGCTCCGACCCGCAAATGTAACAGCTGGCGCCAGAATGTCGGTCTCTGATCATGGAAAGCGCCGTGAATTGCTTAGCGAATTTCTCTACTACCTGTTCGACTCATTCTTGGTGCCTCTGATCCGTTCCAACTTTCACGTCACAGAAAGCAACGATCAAAAGTATCGTCTTTTCTATTTTCGACATGATGTATGGCGGCTCGTCACACAGCCTTCCCTGTCGAGACTCAAATCGGACATGTACCAAGAAATTCCGACGATGAAAGCGCACGAGCTTCTGAAGAACCGATCGCTTGGCTACTCACAGATCCGGCTTCTGCCAAAGAAAGCGACTGTCAGACCTATCACGAATTTGCGAAGGCGGGAGATGATCCGAAAACATGGAAAGCCGTGGCTGGGAGCCAGCATCAATTCGACCATGAAAAATGTCTTTAGCATTTTGAATTACGAAAAGGATCACCAGCCTACTTTCTTTCAATCTTCAATATTTTCAGTCAACGAGTTGTATCCTCGACTTGTGTCATTGCAGTCACGGCTTCAGGCAAAAGGGCTCGCTGGTAGGCCCTTGTACTTTGTCAAGGTGGACGTACAGTCTTGCTTCGACACAATTCCCCAAGACGCTGTTATGCACCTGATTGAGAGAATTTGCAGCGGCAATCAATACACCATCAAACATCATGCTGAGGTTCGGGCGCCGATAGCGACTGTCGCTCATTTGACGAAAGGAAACTCCTCGGACAAGCCGTCGAAAAAATTTCTCGCCCCTGCCCATGCCTCTCGCTCTTCTCAGACCGCAGCCTTCTCGGATCTTGTGAGGCAGGCGTACTCGACTGGCAAGCGCGATACTGTGTTTGTTGAGGGTGCAGTACAATCCCGGATCAACACTGAAGCCATGCTTGATTTGTTGGACGACCACGTGAGAAGGAATATCGTGCGGATCGGCAAGAAGTTTCATCGGCAGAAGAATGGAATTCCGCAAGGATCGATACTTTCGACTTTGCTCTGCAGCTTCTTCTATGGCAGCTTCGAACACAAGAAGCTGGCGTTCTTATGCAAGCCACCTTCGGCCGATCGAGCCCATGAGACAATGCTGATACGACTGATTGATGATTTTCTGCTCGTTAGCACCGAACGTATGCATGCAGAAGAATTTCTTCGCACCATGCTCCAAGGCGATCCTGAGTATGGCATTGCCGTAAGGTCTGAGAAGACGCTCACCAACTTCAAATCTAGCTTGGATAACCTTCCAACGCCAGTTCGCCCTGCTCAGGATTTTCCGTGGTGCAATCTGTTGGTCAACACACGGTCACTTGCCATTACACGAGACCGAAGCAGAGCTTTTCCTCACCTGTCAAAGCTGGCAAACTCAGACGTCCCACTGCTGAAGATCCGCAGTCGAGCGCCAGATCCCGCAGATTTCACTACTGTCGAGGTGCAGAAGCGGGCTGGTGCGGCGTTTCACCGCAAAGTACTCGCTGCTGTACGTATGAACGTGCGTCCCATGTATACGGACATGGCCTCAGCATCGGTGAATAAGGTCAAGCGCGAGCTGTACCTTGGTTTACTCGAGGTAGCTGAAAGGGTGAGCAGGTACCTGGTGAGGCTGCAAAACCTGAACAATAAGCAAGGATTGAAGAACAAGACCATCCAACAGACGATCATAGACGTCGCGTGCGCTACGAGCTCCTTGTTGAAGAAGAGCAGGATTGCAAATTCTTTCCGAAAGGTCAGAAAAATTGAAGTCGAGTTTCTGGTAGCAACGGCGTTCCAGACGGTACTCAATCGACAGCAGGCACGACACGCTGAGACCTTGGCATGGCTGAAAGAATGGAGCGATCAAATCAACGCGAAGAACAATACATTGCACAACCACCTGACGATACCACGGCTCGAATGATACTACCCTCCCAGAATAACAGCACACCTCAAGAATTCCCCGACCACAGACAAGTGAGAACGATTGCTTCCCCAGCTTAGTGCATAAGTCGTGCGGTATGCACTGTCAATGACAGCTCCGTACGGTCCTCAGACACATGCCGCTGAAAGGCCAAAACCCACATCTTGCCGCACCTCAAACAGGCTCAAGCCAGCACATTGGCAAAGTGGATCTGCAATTCATCTTGACAAAGAAACGTGGTTTCGCCTCTTGCCGCAACCTCAAGTATCACTTCGTCAGCAAGCAAGTTTGTAGGCACATGGCCTAGACAGCTTCAGGGGTTGAGCCGATCGATCAAATGAAGCTGGGGGTCCGTCCGGGCACTATCGCATAATGGCGACAGGTAACGATCCATACAAAGACCTGGCCTTCAATGCAGAGCCTTCCGACAATCCCATCGCTGACTGCTAAAACTGCGGCGACAATCGGGTCTTCACTCGCATATTTCTGAACCTGGATTCATAGCTTGGCATGCCGAGTCACGTTCGAGCGCCTTCCGGCGCACGTTTATTGCCCTTGTCTGAGCGGTCAGATTTTGACTTACCACCGTGTAAACATTTCACAGACTATGGGTTACTATGCTGAGACTTGGCTTGCACCGGTTACTTCATGCTTCCCGGTCTTGCTTGTGGCGGTTAGCGCACGATGCTCCTTCCCTCGCACAATGTTAATGTGCGACGGGGACGAGGTGACGTGGGTTTGGAACGCGAGACTGAGAATACTATGGCATCGATAGCCGGAAGACTCCCAATCGACATTGCCCTTGTCTACGCTATGAGTTACGCACGTTTTCGGCTTCACTGCCTGTCTTTGTCGCATGATGGCGGAAGAGAAGGTAGTAGGTCGTGAGCTTCACCTGTCACGTGGCTGCTATTCCAAATCACTCCACCGTGCAGGATCAATTTCTGGAGCAACAAGAGACTCATCTAGAACCACAAATAGTAGCATATTGGTCTGCAAGACCGAGAATTTACTCGAGCTTGATCCTGTATTCCAGCACGATCACACACCAACTTCACTTCGCTTGATCGACAGTCTCGCCAGATGACTTCTCCGATGGATCCAACCCATTCCGTTCGCTCAACGAGAAGCGCTCCGAGATCCGTTCCGAAAAGCCTCGTAAGATCTTCCACGACCAACATCATCAATGTCAGCTACACCGTATGGCTTTTCACTCTCAGCGATATCAAGACGTTCATTCTCCCACAGACCGCCTTTGCAGTACTTAGCGCTCTTTCAGGTCCACTATTGACCACTCATGAGGTGCCAAATTACACCCTAATCCACCAACGCATCCTACACGCCTTCTTCTGGACATGGCTCAATACGCTCGTCTTCGATCTCTCAAACCAGCGCCACGCCGAGTCCGTCTTGGAGGACAAGCTAAACAAACCGTGGAGACCGATCCCTGCAGGCCGCATATCGGGAGAAAACACGAAGCTAATGCTCTTCTTTTCGATCTCGTTAACTCTGGCCATCATGTATTTTTGGCTTGGTGGTGTTGAAGAGACGATGCTGCTTTTCTGCTTGACTTGGATGTACAACGACCTCGGGGGCTCGGATGCCAACTTCATCGTTCGAAACTTGGTCATCGCCGCCGCATATCCGGTTTACGGCTACGGAGCTCTCCGGGTGCTTTGCAATACACAGGGAGCTATTTTGAACGACAATATCGTCACTTGGTCGATTATGATTGCGGCAATCATCTTCACAACGATGCATGTGCAGGATCTGAAGGACATGGAGGGAGACAGGGCGCGGGGTCGATCCACAGCTCCGCTGGTCCTGGGACACAAACAGACTCGGAACTATCTTGCGCTCGCCATGGCGCTGTGCATGAGTGTCTGCGTGATTTTTTGGGGTTGTCCTTTCGTTCTCTCCCTTGCATTGTGGGTTGTCACTGGGTTGATATCGAGCAGGTTGCTGCTGCCGGGAGATGTTGACGACGATCGAACAACGTGGAAGATGTGGAGCTATTGGCTGATTGGCATCTACGCTTTACCTTTCGCCGCGTACATATGCGGCTCAAATGGTGGAATCTTCGAAGTAATGGCAATCCTGAATGAGCGCCTTTAGAACGGCAAAGCCTACGCATCGGAAAACGGGGAACCAGGGTCGGACTTTTCAATAGCAAGACGAAAGTCTTAAGATATTGCTTTGCATATGAACATTGGCCATTCAAGAGAGCTCTAGAGCAGTCAAGTAGTAAGCGCACTAGGCTTGAAGTGGGCATTGATTGACAGATAAAGGAGTGTGCATATCACCCTACATAACTGCACCCCTCAGTCCAACCAGGGGGTAGCTCTAGTAGTCAACTTCTGGGAGAACCAGTTCCCGCGGCAGCAATGACGCAGCGTCGCGCATTCCACCCAGGCAGCCTCATGGCCATGGCGAAAGTACTGCCTACGCCACGCCTACACCTCCACGGAAAGAACACCTCGCGCTTATATTTTGCGACTGAATCATCCTCTCGATCATACTCCCAAAACGATCACTCCTTGAACCAGAATTGCACGCAGGTAGACGGCGGCCAAGATGAGTACGTCCATCCCACATCCCACGATTTCCCATTTTGGAAGTGTGGTCTGAACATCACGACTAGCAATAACTGACACTTCACACAGGTCTTCCGGACTATTGTAAGCATCAAACGACAAAAATGATATTTCCGCTCCAGGCGACTGATATGCAGAAGACAAGGTCCTTGAAGTCGACCCCGGCGCAACGCAAGACCAGATCCGCACGGCATACAAAAAGTACGCCCCTCTCATCCCATGCCCACGATTTATGAAATTGACAAAAATTCCATCTAGAGCAGCGCTAAAGACGCATCCCGACCGCGTGAGCGCCGATTCCCCCGAACGCGCCACCCGCACGAAACGCTTCCAGGAAGTAAACGACGCCTACTTCACCCTCTCCGACCCCTCCCGGCGCAGCGACTACGACGCCAGCCGACGCTTCTACTCCTCCACTTCCTCCTCCGCCGGCGACAGCACCGCGGGAGGTAGCGATGCCGGCGGGCCCGACTTCATGTCCGGCAGTTTCCCCTGGTCGGCCTTTGGCTTCGGCGGCGCGTCGACGGGAGCCAAGAAGCCCGGGGAGGAGGAGAAGATGGCCAGCGACCAGTTTGGAGACGCGTTCGAGGAGATGTTGCGCGAGGAAGGGATGGCGGAGGAGAAGAATAAGCCGACGGGCAAGTTTTGGAGTATTGTGGGCGGCCTGAGTGGGGGCGCCATGGGGTTTATTGTTGCGAATTTTCCGGGCGCGGTGGCGGGGGCGGTTGCGGGGAATAGGTTGGGGGCTGTGAGGGATGCGAAGGGGAAGAGCGTCTATCAAGGTGAGTTGTGTTTGGATGCTGTGATGTGGTTTCCACTTGTTAACTTGACTGCAGTCTTCCAAGAGTTGCCGCAGGGTGACAAGGCGAGGCTGCTCAGCCAGCTTGCGGCCAGAATCTTGTCTGGCGCTGTCGGCGTTTCCTGAGCTCGAGCTAACGATTTTGGGATGGGATGGAAAAGACTTTGGACACGGAAGCATTGCTTTAAACTGGTTGATTCCCCTAGCTAGGTCGTAATGCAAACATCTTCACAGGGTACAGACCCAGCTGCTTTGGAAACCCCTTCTGAACCTCCCACTGCACGACCTTGTAGCCAGCATCTTTGAACAACCGGTTCCAACTCTCATCACTCCTCGTCACGCTGCTGTCCGTCTCATCAAACATGTCACTCTCATCCGTCGCCGTATTGAGATTCTCCTTGACACAAACCCATCCATGTGGCTTCAACCCCGCCTTGCAACGGACCAGATACGCCACCATCTCCGCGTCCGTCAACTGCCCCAAGCACCACTGATTCCAAATAATGTCGTAAGCCTCCAAATCCGGCGTCCACTCCTCCAGTCCGATCTGATACACTCTCCCCACCCTGCCCTCACCAAGGTCATCCGCTTTCAGGGCCTTGGCTTCTTCAGCGAATTTCTCGACCGGTTCGATTACATCGACGGTGTGAGCTACTTTGCTCAGACATCCGGCCGTGACGCGTCCGATGCCGGCGCCACAATCGGCGACTCGGCCGAGCAGTTGATCGGCGGGCAGCTTTGCGCTCCGCTTCAATTTCGAAATGAACGTGATCGAACCTCGGAGGTCGATGCGTGAGATTTGCGGGTAGCCTCCCAGGACGCCGTCGACGGTGCTGTCGACGTTGGACCAGTATTTGATGGCGTCGGAGTGGGAGATGGCGGCGTCTGCTTTCTGCGCCATGATCTCGGACGGAGAATAGTGATGAATTCGTGAAATTTGCAGACCGAACACGACTTGAAAGGTCGTAGACTGGGAAATCGGATGTGGGTTCGTCAGTGGTGTGTACGTGAGGAGCTTGAGTTGAGTTGAGTTGAGTTGAGTGGAGGACGAATGGAAGAGGGACTGATTGAGGCATGGGGCTGCCAAAGTCAAAAGCCAAAATAGAGTTTGGTGCACGGCTGGCGCGTTCCTGTCGATCATCCCGAACTCTCTCTTCGGAATCAACGACAAGGCGCTCCAGACTCAAGCTCTTCCTTCTCCATCCTCATATGCACGACTTGACTCGAATTACGCTACTCGGCGTCTTTTCTCATCAAGGTCCACTTCTGCTACGATCATGCCACCGAAACGTACAGCTTCGAAACTTGCACCTCAAGCTCCAACCCGCACCCAACCCAGACGCGGTGCATCGGATATCAAAACAATTGAAACTATCACCGCTCAGGAGAAGCCGAGCAAGAAGCAACCTAGCAGAAAACGAAAAGCCGACCCGGAGGACGAAGATGACAAGCCCAAATCCAAGCCAGATGCAAAAAAGGCCAAAGCGACAGCGCCCAAAAAGCCAGCTACGAAGAAGTCAGCCACGACCACCGAGCGCGACGAGAACGAACGATGCTACTGGCTCATGAAAGCCGAGCCCGAATCGCGCTTGGAAAAAGGCGTGGATGTCAAGTTTAGCATCGACGACTTGGCAGCCAAAGACGAGCCAGAAGCGTGGGACGGAGTACGGAATCCCGTCGGTACGTATACGGTCTCCTACCAGGACATCAGATTCCCATTTGACTCACAACCCAACGTCTAACATCATTCCTCCCATTGCACAGCTCAAAAGAACATGCGCAACATGCGCAAAGGCGAACTCGCCTTCTTCTACCACTCCAACTGCAAAATCCCCGGCATCGCCGGCGTCATGAGAATAGTTCGCGAACAGTCTACCGACGAGGCGGCGTTCGATCCCAAGCACCCGTACTACGACCCCAAGTCGGATCGCGAGAAGCCGCGTTGGATCGTGGTGCATGTCGAGTTTGTCAGCAAGTTCGACGAGCTGGTGCCGCTGAAGAAGCTGCAGGAGCATGCCAAGCCGGGTGGCCCGCTGCAGACGCTGCAAACGCTAAAGTTGAGTCGGTTGAGTGTTAGTCAGGTCAAGTCGGAGGAGTGGGAGTTCATCCTGGGGCTTGTGGGTGTGGATGGAGAGGAGATTGAGAGGCTTGCTCAGGGTGGGAAGTGAGTGAGATACGAATTGAGAGTTCGGAACCCGCTATCCTCTGTTCTTGCCATACTGCATCCGTTGGCATCCATGTGTCGTGGTGTTTGTTTTTAGCACCCTGGCTGAGCTCTCAAAACGATACGCATAAAACGATGCTTAGGCAGAGCGAGCTGGAGCGAATGTAGCCTAGCACAGACGCTTTACGCAGCTGGTGCTGCGAGCGCCGAAAATTCGGCCGCAGCCGGTGTCTACTGACAAGCATGAGGTAAAGTGCTGCGGCATGGACTCCTGTCTGCCTGTCTTGGAGACGATGATCTTGACGGTTATAACGCAGCAGCTCCATGTCACAGAATGCGATGGAGCCAACAGACGTGCTGGCATTCACAGTCTGGCCGGCCAGCAGAGGTTCTCTCTATCAAACAGCTTCCTTTATCCTAACATGCAAGCGCACGTCTTTGCCTACGTTGTTCGCGCCATTCTTTCAATCAAGTCGCCTTTTAAGAGATCTATCTCGCCAGGAGAGGCTCTCCATTTTCTCTGTACCTTGACTTTGTGCTGCTGACTTGTCTTTGCAATCTATTCTCTCGTGATCGCGATGACTTCCAATTTGAACGGTTCAGAGATCTTTGCCGTTCTGTGCCTTTCTCTGGCATTTTGCGTGTCTTATCATTTCCTGTTACGAGTAGTTGCCCGTGGTCTTTCTGACGATCATGACGGTGGCAACGATGAAGGCGCTTACAACGAAGACGATGTGTATGAGGAGCCTCAAAGCGAAGAGGATGACGTCGCTGAAGGAGACTCTGCAAGCGAGGAAGGCCGTGCGGAACAGGAAAGCCGTGCAGAAGAGGAAAGCCATGCAGAAGAGGACAATCGCGCGAAGGAGTGCCATGCGGAGCAAGAGAGCCCCGTGGAGGAACAGAATCGTGCCGACGCAGAAACTCGTTTGGAGGAAGATGCTCGTATAGCCGAAGAGGCTCGTATGGACGAATGGTTTTATGCGGGAGAAGGAGCTCATGCAGACGAAGAGATCCATGTCAACGCAGACGGCGAGTCAGAACAGCAAAACAATCGCTCTGAAGGCGCCATGGTAACTGATGAACACACCTCAGACCATACAGACGCAGAAATTGGTCGATCCGAGGACGAATCAATACTGGTCAACGTGGATTCTGACGAACGTCTTGATCGTTCTGAAGATGGTTCGGGCCACTCAGCGAGCGGTGCTCTCGACGGCGGCAACGAGTGTACTGATCGTCAGCTGCAGTTGCAAAATGGCGACGACAGGCGGCAGTCGGAAGCCGAATTGATTGGAGAAGGCGAAACAGATGAAGAAGACGAGCCAACTGAAGAAGATGTGCGCACTGAAGAAGATGAAACAAGTGAAAAGGCCGAATCATCCAATACAGGCAACACAGTCGAAGAAGGCAAACCAGCTGAAGAAGGCAAGCCAGTTGAAGACGAGCCACTTGAACCAGACGAAAAAGATAGAGCAGATGAGCCAGTGAAAGCAGCTGAGACAGGTGAAGAAGGCGAATCAGTCGAAACAGGCAAGTGTGTTGGAGAAGGCGAGCAACAGAATCCCAATAAGAGCAGTCCAGGTGAATCCGCCTTCAGCGATGAGACTGCTCGCGCTCGCTATGAAAGGAAACCGGCAAAGAAAGGCGCGGCTCTCCACCCCAACTGGCATGAGAGCGACAGTGATGAAAGCAACAAAAGCAAAAGTGAGGCACCCAGCCATCCCTGGGGAACTGGTAGCCCTATTGCAAGTCGCGAGACGGACCAGAGTCCGGACGAAGGTCCTGTTGCTCTTCTGACCCAAGGGATCTCCATGCTTTCCCTTGATCCCGTCAGAGAAAGCGCCACGACTAGGAGAGGTACTGATGAGAGCAATGCTCCTAGGAGAAACGTGCAAGCGAAGCAAGAGTGGGACAATCGTGCAAAGGCTGCGCCGACCATTCGTCTTGTTGCAGCTGGCGAAAACCAAAACCTTGCCGACAGCACCAGCTCAGTCCCTGCCAACGATGAGCGCGACGCAGGTCCTGTTATCAATCAAGAGAGTATTTCACACGATGGGGACGACGATGAGGACGCGAAATCGGATGACTCTGAGTTATAATTACTCCGAAGCGACACGTTGCAAACATTGAAAGCCTTGGAGCACAGCAGACTACAATCAAGCAGTCTGCACTCTGTCTTCGCACGCTGGATGCTTCAGAAACCTGCTAGTTGAAAGTAGCTGCAACGCATCGTGCAGATTGGAAAGGCAGTCCAAAAAACCGGGTTCTCGAGGTCATGGTCGGTTGTGCGAGGGAACTTTTTTTCACTGATCGTGTTTGACGGACAACTCACACCGGTGACAAACATCGCCTTACGCAAAACATGTTCTACAATGTCCCTTTGTTCTCATCTGTTTTCCCACCGGTGGCTCGCATGCACAGATGCAATCGTGTTCGAAAAACGGCTCCGAATATATTCGCCACCGACCGTATTCTGTCATTGAAGGCTGAAACAACTCGCACATCCAGCCAGCAAAACATCCGCCCTCTCGCTCGCAGCCCCAGTCTCCACGCCGCATGCCGACATGCCCAAGCGCGACTACTGCCTGCTCGTCACGTCCCTGATCCTCCTCACTTGTTCCCTGAAGCGAATCTTGTAGGTCGTCCGGCGCCAAACTCCCTACGAAGTCAGTGCCCAGGCTAACTCGCCGACAGCAATTCCCATGCACAAAAGAGAGCAGTCCGTACTGGTTCTCGCCAGCATCGACGGACTCGTAGCCGTTCGCGCGGCCAAGGAGGAAATTCCAGGAGGTAGTGATCATTTGAGATCGAAGGAAACGCTTGGTTGAGTACATGGGTCGATATTCAGATGAGGATTTGACACATGATGCGGCTCCGGGATTGGCAGGGTTAAACGAAGAAGACAGAAGAGTGCCAATTAAATGTAACTGCTCCGTGCTATTGATGAGAAATGTGAAGAGTTTCGAAGGAATAAAAGCTGCTGGCATGACATGACATCGTGAAGCGAGAACGGCAAGTTTGTATGGGGAGAGAAGGTGAGGATGCAACGGTAAAGGGACCGTGGCTCGTGAGATGAGTGAATTGAGCAAACAATGGGTGGCGTCGCCATTAGGCTGCTCGTCCATAAGGCCATCGGACCGAAACGCTCACACGCCGACTGAACGAGGCTGTCAGCTCCAGCGCTCATATACACCCACAGCCGCGTATGTCAAACAAATTGGTTGTGCTGAGTCGTGAAGGTTACAATGTTCGCCTGGAGTTCATATAGTGCTCAGATACAGAGTGGCCGCGGAATTGGATTTCAATACAAGTCTGGCAGATGACGAAGCTGGGCACGAACGTATGTGCGTTGGGCTTATTACCTTGTACTGGTAGGTGAACGAAACTCACTTACCTACCCATTAACAGCATTTGCCCGCCAAGCGCCGTTCCGAAATCGCCTATCTGAACAGCGAAATTGCCTGTGATTCTGAGGCTGCCCGTAAGATTTACAGGGTCACCAGCGAATGTTAAACGAAATGATTTGTTTATACAAGAAAATGGAACGGTAGTTCGTGACTGTGGCTTCCAGAGCTCTTTTCCCCTATTCAATAATTTCCAATCCATTCGCCACTTTCTGTGCAAAGTGCTCGTGCCATTCATCCCACATCCGTGTCAACTCGTTCACGTATTTTTCGTGCAACTCATTGACGTAGGCTTCGTCTGGCACCTTCTTCTGCTCGACCTTGATCGGCTTGCCAACGACCACGTTTACTGGTCGCCTGTATGGCATCAAGCCGACATCGTAGTTGAAGACGCCTCTTGCATGGAAGAGAGGTACGGTCCAGCCGACGACTTTCTTCAACAGCAGTTGACCTTTGTGTACCCAGGGGTGAGTGATGGCGTTGACTTGGTCGTACAGCTCGTTTTCGCCGAAACTCAGCACGGGAACGAGATCTGCACCGGTCTTGACTGCGAGCTTGACAAATCCCTTACGTCTCTTCAGTACCAGCTTCAGCGACCCGGGCACTGCATCTAACGATTCGCGAGCACCACCAACGACGATCGTCACTGCACGTCCCATGCCCTCACCATTGTGACCACCTTTCGTCAACAAATTCTCAATACTTTGTCGGTCCACGGATGCCAGACCCAACGCGAGCGCATACTCGCGGTAGAAGGGAATACGGAAATTGCTGTCAAGCGTAAGAAGGGTGTTCGTGACGCCCGGAAACAGCTGGCTGAAGCCAAGTGCTTCCGTAGCAAAGGCAGCAAAGGCTCCATGGCTGATTATACCGTGCGGGTGATAGCCAAAAATATACTTCCGCGTCGGCGGCAACTCCTGCATTCGGTGTAAACGCGCCGGAAAGTAGCTCGCAAACAGTGACCACCACCTCAGTGAACGCAGCCATTCGGAACGTCGTTTCAAAGTTCCAGACGAGCCTTCCGATGAAAACAGAACATATATGGTATAAGGAAAGAGTATTGGCCAGAATATTGGGATGGCGCCCATGAACAGGAACGCGCTGAGGAACATTGCAATCGACAGCGTGTGACCCAAGACAGCCAGTGTCTGCAATCGTCGCTTCAGCGGCGTGTTGAGCGGCGCCCATCGAATTCCGCTTCGATCCCAGCCCTGCCCGGCCTGTCGCCCGCTGACCAGCTCGTGATGTGACGGTGAATGCTTCAGCTCCTTTTCATCCTGGCGCAGCTCCTCCTCATACTCCGGCGGCGGCTTGATAGACGTCAGATATTCTCCATTCTGGGCGGACGTCTTCTCCGTTATGACCTGCCCCTGCGGTCCGGTACTGGCTTTCTTGTTACTGCCATTGGCCTTCTCAGAAGTCTTCCTCTTATGGTTCTTCTGCGCCGGACTCCTGGGCATAGAATCCTCGCCAACTCCGGTATATTCCTCAGCTTTGACAACACGGCCGTTGGAGATGGAGTTTGAGCCGGCGTTGGCCCCGTGCACGGTCTGATCAATGGCGTCGGCGTACGACTTGGGTTCCATCCCTTGCTTGCGCCGCTCTCGCGGGCGTGACGGCTCCGCGGTCAGCGGGCCGCTGCTGGCGTCGGCAGTCATAGAGTTGAGGAGCGGGGGTTCGCGGGAGGAGACTCGTTTGGGACGGAGGTGAAGAGGTCTGCTCATGGAGACATTGGGCCCTGTTCTCTGGGGCTAGGATGATTACTATGTGCGTTTTGCACGGGTTGGCTGACACGCTGATGCATGTCTGGCTCCTGAGGATCGCGTTCACGTCATTGTTTGACGCAATTCGCACGGGCTTCTTCGGGACTAGCGCCTTGGCGGAGACCTCGTGTCTTTGTTCCATCTTCTTGTTCGTGGATCTCTGATTATCTACGAGAATCTTGGTTCGGAGGTTTACGTAGTAGCTTGTGAGACTGTCACTGCTGAAGTTCCATAACCAATCGAAAAGAGGCACTGAGCACCCGCTAACTGATTGAGTACGCTCGGGTTCTCAGCCAATTTCCACATAGAGGGCTTAGCGACGTCTAACTGACTGTTGCAGCGCTGCCCTATCCGAATGATGGTACGTTCTGGTCAGACACTGCGGGTGGGAAGCAATGCTCTGAACGTACAAGACAAGTGACAGTCATAGACATGGATAGTATTACTTTGTTCATCGCAATACATCAGGACACGCGCTGCAACTTGCAACTAATAAGTAGCATATGACATGATTGCTGGCTCAGCCTGGTCTTCGGGAGCGAAGTTCGTCGCGTTCACAATAAGCAATGCAGCCACCGGAATGATTCCCTCGGTAGCCAATACGTCTGCCAGACCAAGACCTGCCGTGACTGGTAAGCTGCAAGCTTGACTCAGGTTTAATCTGGCCAAACTCGCCGGGCCGTCATGCTTAATAGCATCCATGAAGAGCTCGAAGCCAAGATTGTTGTACAGAATACCCTCGTGCGTGTAAAGTCCACCTGCGGGATAGCCTTTGCACACAGACTGTACTTCGGCATTGAGAACGCCGACGCCCCGGGCGTCTTTCAAGATTGCTGAAGCATCAGGGTCTGCCTGTGGGATGACGATCTCATCGAAGAATGCGGAATACACAGTAGTGGTCGGAACGTATGCAGAGTCACCGTCATTTTCGTGCAGCTTGGCGAGGAACTTTGAGTCTGTTCGTTGTTGGCGTGCGCCAGGAGGGCAGGGAAGCGGGGGAAATGCCGCGCACTGGGCATTCGAGAAGAGAGTTCCGTGGTCTGTAGCAATTAGCATCGCTGTGGCATGGGTACAAATCAGATTTCACCCACAATCAGGTGAGTAGGCAACAATGTCTGGGACGAAGCTCCTCAGGCTCGGCCAATATTTCACCGCCCATTGAGCGTCAGTACCTCCTTGCGACCAGGTCAAGATCGTAACGTTCGAGTTCCCTGATATCGATCGAAGGTAATGAGCGCCATAAGCAACAAGCTCGGCCGTGAGCTGTATATCCTGCTGACTGTAATTGGGAACATCGAGCCAGACCGGGTCGACCAGGGATGAATTCTTGAGCAATGGGTAGTAGTTGCCAACGAAATTTATGCCACCCGGTGTCACCGTTCCGGGTACCATCAGCAGAGGCATCCTCCCGTTCGCACCATAGCTGAAGGTGTCTGGTATATGAATAGCTTCACGGAGCTGTGCCTCAGTCTGGCTGTAGGGGGCATCGGTTGCAGCTGCAGAGGGATATATAGGAGGGCTGGGGTCGATGGGGTCGTTGTTGTGCAGGTTGTTGTCCGTCGTGTAGCCGCGCACGTAGCTCGCCAAGTCTGCTGGCGAGAGGCCATTGAGCAGGAAAGCAGAAGCGAGGTCAAGGAGATCAACTGGATTGGCAGAGCCTCCTGGGATCAGGTTTTGAAGAGTTTTGAAGACATCGGGAATGCTCGTTGGCACGGAAGTGGGAACGATTTCTTCAAGGGACTCTGCAAGGGCTTCCAAGAACTGGATGAGGCTTTGGGCATCACTTGCAATGCCTGAAGCTAAGGAGCTCAATCCGTTTGCAAGCGGACTAGCGTCTGAGGTTTTTGATGGCGAATTTGATACTTGACTCGACAGAAGTTGGCTGCTTGTGACAGCACAGGTAAGAGAATAGGAAAGAAGGAACCCAAGCTTCATTTTGCCGCAGCGATAGCGTGAGCAATGCAGACCATCATTCGCATCGACGCGAAGTCATTGGGATATGCTTATGTCGTATAAATGTATTCAGAAAAGCACGTTTTATCAGGGGATTCTTTGTGCGTCATGTCGACAATGTCGGGTATTACCTCCGGCATTTAGAATCGGCATGATGCCATACATAACAACGCTTTTCCCAAGCTAATGTTGCGATAATGCCGAGGCCAGGCGATCGCTTGTAAAGAGGGGCCCCATTTACACTTTGCTTTGGCTCTGCGACGGGAGCTTCAACAAGCAACCGAGGTCTCATGCGAGTGACCGCTAGCTTTATGACATAATCGAACCAGAAGACGGCTCTCAGCTTCAAGTGCTCTTGCTATCAAACATTTGTAGCCTGGGGGCCCTTGATCAAACAACCCCACCGGTGCTGCTATCAACAATCGTGACAATTAGCCTCAGGAAACCTGTCTCGAGCAACCCGGGTGATCATCGTACAAAGTACAAGCTTCGTCGTGCAAGCTCAACAACAGCTGCGGTAAAGCTGCCAGGAGATCGCCATCTCATGATGGGATAACCGTAGGTGAGGCCCGTGTGCTTAAGCGCTGCCAGCCCATAACTGGTCGCTGTATGGGTTCTTGATATTCGACGGAGAGGTACAACTATGACGCGCGAACTTGTCGGGGAATGTCTTGTGGCACAGGGAGCTGTAAATCTCATGGATCGCGATTTCAAGTGCGTCTGTC
>UYJD01000003.1:627312-715759 GCA_900618795.1 Cyanodermella asteris | reverse complement strand
GTCAACCAACCCGTGCCCGCGTTACAATTCTTTTACCACTTCACCAGGGTTTGTTGGAGTATTGAATAGAAGGCTGCTGCCTTCAGCTTCACAACGGTCTGACATCTCCGGTTGAAAATTGCGTGTCCTGTATCACTTTCTCGGTCCGAATCAAACGCACAAGGACGTGTGAGGCGTCACAAATGAGCGCTAGTCAGATCGTTCGCCATAACAGTCGTGACTGAATCAATGCCTTAAATGCGCTTCCCGTGTTTGATTGTGTCTTACACTCGTATACATCCCGCACCCATGCTCATGTCTGTGTTAAGCTATCGTATTGTCGTCAGTCCACGTACATAGGCGCATCATGGGAACCGCGGATATGGGTGCACTTCTGGCTGAAC
Organism: Cyanodermella asteris; assembly: GCA_900618795.1. Lineage (NCBI taxonomy): Eukaryota > Fungi > Ascomycota > Lecanoromycetes > Ostropales > Stictidaceae > Cyanodermella > Cyanodermella asteris. The sequence goes on along the minus strand of UYJD01000003.1, from coordinate 715,376 downwards.
ATCCCCGATCCGAGCGCGCTCGAGAAGCCCCCAGATTCGCTGTCGATTACGGAGACTCAGGAGCACCTCCTCTGGTGCGTCTTGCATCGCTGTGTCGTTATGACCGTTGGCAAACAGCTCGACAGCTTTTGGGTCACACGGGTCTGCTTCGAATACCTGATCTGGTCTTAGATTCGTTGAATACAGGAAGGCTGGTCCGGACAGAAAGTATACGCATACGTACTTCATGATCAGGTGCTGAGTTCCAGTCCATGATTCTGCATTCTTCCCCGCCCATGTAACCGTCCGGTTCTCGCAGACAGCCTCCAGCCGTTCGATCCGGGTGATCGTAGGGACCAGCCAAGTATCGAGATGTGAAAACCTGCCAGAGTGACCATTCATCTACGATGGCGCCTTCGGGAACAGCATCGTTCGTAGACTTGCGCTGAGCAATCAGTTCGGCCACTATTTGCATGCACCGACAGTGAACGGGACGTATAGCGGGTTGGTCCACTCGTCATCCTTGTCCAGGGGAACCCAAAGCGCGGTCAGTTGTTGGTACTGTCCTTTGAGTGTGACGCCGAACTCGTAGCCCCAGCACAGACCAGTCTCGATCCGCATGAGCTGTAGACCCTCGGGAGGGTCGTTTTCCAGGTCGTAGGCAAAGGGCTCCAACATGCCTGATTCATTCGGCTTGCCCGCGGTAAGTAGCAGTACATCCTCGTTCCATTTATTGGCAAGTCCTCCGATCAGGTCGAGAGGTCCGGCGCAGATCGAACAAAATGCTTCTTGCTGTCCCATTGTGGCCGACAACAAGCGAAGAGTTTGAGTAGACTGATACAGAAAACGCTGAGGTTCAAGTAACTGCTATGGCTGTTTTGATGTGAGACCTCATATCGACGATGAGGAGGCTTGGAGGAGATAGTCTTCAGCCTTGAGCCCGGAACCCGGATGACATGCAACTGTATCGGGCCTTGTAGTAGACCGCCCAACCCGACCCTGGCCCGGCGGCTAGAAATCCACGAAGCCGCCGGCCCGAAGCACCATCCACCGCGACCCACTGTCCGCATAATAGCAGTGACGACAAGGCAAATCCGTTACGGAGCACCTACGCAAAACCCTGCTGCGGGCTGGCTGCAGATACTTACATACCTCTCTAGCTAGTAAGGGGGAGGAAAGAAGTCGCCGCCGGGGCTTGTCTCCGTCGGATCTAGCCAAGTACCCAGCCACGTACCCAGCCAGGTATCCAGGCCGGTACCCAGATAAGTACCTAGTTAAGTATCCAGCTAGGCACCCGGCTAGGTACCTGGCTGAGTACCCGATTAAATACCCGACTAAGTACCCAGCCAAGTACCTATCTAAGTACCTAGTCAAGCATCCAGCCACGTACCTAGCTAAGTAAGTGACTCGGTACTCAAATAAGAATAGGTACATTGTAGAAGGAATTGCTATACGTTCCAGGTCCTCTATCACTACAAGTAGAGAAATTAAGATAGTAGCCGCGCAGCTACCGCGGTTGAAGTAGAGAAAGAAAACACGCAATGACAGAATTAATCACTGCTCGACCTCGAGAGCATAGCGCTCATGGCCACGAAAAAGCAACAGAGTACTTCCACTTGTAGCCTTCCGCGTCGCCGGTGAAATAATGATCCTTCTGTGTCGCCCACATGTTGTAAAATCCGTAAGCCTGCCTGACCTGCTCCTCGCCTTGCGCCAATCCATACGCTTTGACTGCGTCGAAGAACTTGAACATCTGCGAATCGAGATCGGCAAGGTCCTTCAACGGTGCATGGATCCTAGGCTCAATCACAGTAGTCATAAAGTCCTTATATGCACCCGCAATTCCGTCTGGAAACGCCGTTTCCCAGGCCGTCACACCATCCTGCGCGAAGGCACCCTGGTGGTTTCCCGTAACAGTGTCATCAAGGTCCTGAAGTGCTCTCCAAACTCGAGTGTTAGTTCTGTCCATTGCGAGAAACAGCCCTTCAGAGGATATCTCAACAACGCCCATGAGGATCTTTTGATACCACGCAATCATGTCCCAGAACCTGTCTGTAACGGATGTTTTCTTTTTCTTGTTTCCAGTGTTACCGGTTGAGTCGAATGACCATTTTGGCCCAGGAATATCTTTTGCTTCGCCGAACTTCGGTCTGTACTGCGGGGTGAATAGGAAGCCTTTAGCCTCATTATTCAGATAGCTGGACATGATGACGAAGTCGGGATTTGTCTCACTGGCCAACGAGTCCCAAACAGGCTGCAAGATATTTGCTCTTTCTGGCTGACTAGGGATAGATGGGAAAAATATTGAGTTTGCCTCGGAGCAGTCGAGTTTTTTGGAGGCGAACAGCTGTTTGAAGAAGTCTTCTAGCCATTGTCTCTCGTCTATCGAGGATGTCAGCGTAGTCAAACCATGACGAGACCAAAACTTACATGCGTGATCCATTGATGGAATATTGTTGCTCTTCACAACTTCTTGCCTCGTGTTTCGGAAAGAGGTCTGCAAAGTTCCAAAGTCGCTGGCTTCAAGTCGAGCTGTAGTCATGATATATTGCTCAGGGCAAGCCTCGATAGCAGGTGGTAAAGTTGTAGCGACATCGTAGCGGGGAACACCGCGCATAGCATGTTCCAAAACACCTTTCTTGTCTTTCGCTAAGATGGTGGCTGGCGCTGGCCATCTGGGTTGTGTCAAGATCGATGCGCCATTGGGACGAAGATCGCAGTTGCCGAGCCTCGTTACGGACTGAGCTTGACCACATTTGCCCAGACTGACTCTGCCGGCAATTCCTCTCTCCTGAACAGCCCCGCTTGCGTCTAGGGATGGCGCCTCCGTAGTAGCTGGAGGCTGCAGTAAGGCACAGCCTGGGGTGCAGTCCGGTGGTGTGGGCTTCGCCAGAGCAAATTCTGTTGCAGGTGTGAATCTACAGCCAGTCGCCACGCTAACAATAGTCGATGTTGCGCTGGCGGCGCTGACCAGACACCCAGTGACCGTAGAGCATCTCGTGATAGTCGTAGATGCAGTCGTTGTAATGTCACTCGCAGAGCTGCCCAGAGAAAGCACCGCATATCTGATGATTGTCGAACATTCCACGGCTCTGCTCGCTAAACATGACGTGGTAGCCGACGACGACGTCGTCGTTGCAGATACTGAGACAGGCTTGGTCCCGTCTGGCTTGTCGAATGTTGGGCCCCCTGGCCCAAAAGTCAATTTCGGGATGGTAATCGGAGGCCCACCGCCCGGAGGTCTGACCACGAGTGGTGGATATACACCAAAACCAATCGGTGGGAATGTGAAAGAGAAGCCGCTCGGGCAGAACCAGCATGAGAGGCCTCCGAAAATGAAGCCTGCGGGACCCGGTTTCCTCGATGTTGTGCTAGTTGCGTCGTTCGGTGCTAGCGAGATGGCCCCTGGTGAAGGATAAGCGGTAAAGGTAGTGATAGAACCCGAATCCCGACTTCGTGTCGCAAAGGAGGTTGTTAACGGAGGTCCGTGAGCGCCGACAATGGTGCCTGTCGTCGGGGCCAACGAAGCTGTCTGACCCAGTACACTTGACGATGTACTGAGCGCAATACCTGCTAAAGCATTCGGCTCGACACTTGAAGAAGTATTCGGCTCGATACGTGACCAAGTACCAGGATTGATACTTGACGAAGTGCTGGCCTCAATACTTGACGACGTACTGGCCTCAATACTCAGCGAAGTACTGGGTTCAACACTTGACGAGGTACTAAGCTCAACACTCGATGAAGTACTGGCCTCAACACTTAACGAAGTACTGAGCTCAATACTCGATGAAGTACCAGATTCGATACTCAACGAAACACCGAACCCATCACTTGACGAAGTACCGGGCTCAGTACCTGACACATCACTGGATGGGACATCAGTAGTGCCAGCCGTCGAAACGTCTAACGTTATGACTGGCGGTAGGCCGACAGACTCGGATGCAGCTTGAGCAAAGGCGCCATCAGTGGTCGAAGAAACTGGATCGTTGATCCAAGACACCTTCAGGATACCTTCGGTGCTGTAAATTGCGGTGAGCCTTGCATCCGTTGTCGAGAGAAGGAAAAGTAGGTAAAAAGTAAAAATTTTCATGATCATATATAAATTTAAACAACAAATTTGACGGGGGAGAAGTGCTTGTTGTTCATGGAATACAATGGGAATGAAGCACAATAAATACAACTGAGGACGTCCACCGTACCGTCCAAATCAAACCTTTCTGAGCGATGGTTTGCATCGTTTCCGACTGCGCATTATTTCCAACTGCGCGATGTCCGGCTGGCAAGGTCGTGCGTATGCGGCCGTGGGTTGGCTTGCCACGATGCCAACTCTTACCACGCCTTGTGGTCGAGGGTGCCGTGGGGAGCTCGGTGACTGACAGTCACACCAAGACTCGCAGCTCCCACAGTTGTGAAATCCTAGCGGGCTCAGTTGTCAAATAAGATTGCAGCATACTGGGTAGGCGCCAATAGGAGCTTATGGGGGTCGGCTTTTGTAAGACGGGCCAAAAACACGTCGTGTGAAAGGGCCGGAGGGGTACAAGTCGCCTGTTCCGATTATGTGCGACTCAAGCAGACACGGTTCATTCTTGCCAGCTGGAAGTCATTCGCAGCCTCCTGGCATGTGTGTGTTTCCGCGCGCGTGTAAAACTTATGTGGAAACGAATCGAACAACCATTGAAGAGATTACCTTTCGGAATAAATTTGAGCGGCCCCGCCTGGACACGCTGCGCACGTACTAGTTTGCCTAGGGTAGCTACCACTTCTATGAGTACTCCTACGAGTACTCAAGCAGGCAATGATGACGCCATGCATATAGCTACCTCCCGGAATAGCTTCCAAGGTATTTCTGGAGGACTTGACAGTCCTGCTCCGGTGGCTGGTCGATCAAGTCTCTCCGCAAAGACAGACTTGTGTTGGCACGCGTTGGGCCGTTGCATTAGGCCAACGTGGTCGGGCGCGCAGCGGCTATCGGCGAGTGACATCTCTATCAAGCGCCGACCCAAGCAGCGGGTCTCATCTCGAATGGCTCGACGCTTACAAAAGGCGGCAGATGAAACCTACACAGCCAGCAACATCTCGTCGTGAAAGACGGAGTGAGCCTTCGGCGGCCTGGCGCTAAGTACCTTAGTGCGCAGTAAAACGTGTGGACACCCCACCTCGCGAATGCTCTAGGCGCTTTCTGGAACTCATACGGAATTTTGGCTCGGTGGCTGTGCCACGATGGCCCACGCGGCATCTGATAACACATCAGACGGACTGGCATGGTCACGATAGTAGCGAGCGTCAAAATTGAGTGATCCGTGAGCTGGTCGACTTCAACATCCGACTTTCACTTGCCCGGAAGCAGTAAAATCGATCCAACGCACACTCGGCGCTCGAGCGACGGGGACTACATTCAGGCATTTAACCATGAATTCTAAGAGCATTGGCCGTAGTAAGAGTTGATTGTCTCTATTCAGCTACAATCCCTGTGCCTGTTCCCGTGCCTGTACCTGACCAGTCTCGGTGCTGCTTAACTCTTACTCAAACTGAAGTGCCCACTTCCGCTCCCGTTCCAGCTCTCGACCGCCAACACTTGGTAGTTCAAGGTCCCAAGGTTCATTCCCAGCCCAGCCCAAGCATCGAAGTGGTTCGAAACCGTGACGGTGCCGCTCGTCCGCGGAGTCTGTCTGATAGAGAGGTATTGTTGAAAGGTGGTGGTACCCTGGATGCTGGGCTGATTAACCTGCTGGTGCTCCCAGATCTCGTACGTCGCTCCGTCGCTGTTGACGGTACCCTTTTGCGTGCCGGACTTGGGGTATCCGGTCGGGTCTTCCATGATGTAGTACTCGATCAGCGGGTCCGTGCTCCAGCCGTAGATGGAAACGATTCCGACGCCGCTGGCGCTGAAGTCGCCGCTGTACGTGATTGGACTAAGCGATGAGGTCAGCTTAAGGTCTCAATGAGTTAAAGGCGGTAGGATTCTTACTTGCTGTCACCAGGCTGCCATCCCAGGCCGACCACAAAGTCGGCGTCGGTGTTGTAGTTGACGGAGAATGTCCCAGCGCCTTTGTCAGGGGTGTAAGAGATGCTGGCGCCGCTGGCAACATAGTCTTGGTTGAAGTTGATGGCCCGATCGCGTGTCACCAGGCTGGACAGCGTCGAGTTTTCGAAATCGGCCGCAAAGTCAGGCTCGCCGGTTGGGAGGGCTAGACCGCCAACTGCGATCATGGAGAGACCGAAGAGTCGCGAAAGGATCGTCATGGCTGCGGAAACGGCAAAGCAAGAAAGTCAAACTGTAGCTGATAGACAAACATTGATGCAACGAAGGTGCAATGGGCGCTCTTGTACGCCTCTCAGAAGTACGGAAATGAAAATGACCGGATAAATTGAGATGCAATAATCCAAATTCGACCGCTGGTCCCAGAATTCAGGCAACGTGTGCGCAGAAACAGGGGACCGTGGGTCCATGGAACACACGGGCTAATTTGTGGCGCCCACCAACGTCAACGGCTTCAAGCATGTCCCCGCATTATGTCACCCAGTTTCGCCAGCGTCCAGCCCGAGTATTCGGTTCCAACCGAAGTACCGTTCGACCCAGTTTGACCGCCAGTGCTTGCTGGCAACCGACAGGCGAGGAACAACGTGCTGAGAAAGACATGTCTCCGCCAAGAGCCAGTCATGAATACATGGACGAACTCGGCACTCGCGATGCGAAAAGGTATGCTTGGCACGTCAATATTATGCTTGGTGTCCCTACGCATAAGACCATCTGGTCTGTCGAGAAAATCTTGAAGAGTCTTCAAATATCTGGTCCTTGTGCAGATACTGGAGCCTGCCACAGCTGTGCTTGTCACAGAAAAGGCTCCGGCCAGCCGTTTTGCAGCAAACGTCGGAACACCTGAGCCTCAAAGAACATTCTGGCTCAATTGGAAGCCTCTTGTAGTCTCTGTTAATATTGATCTCTCAAACAATCTCCCCAGAGATTGTGCCGCTTGATCCGATGGCGATTTCAATTAGGCTGCAAACAGCCCGCATATTCCGGTTGTTGGGTTAAGGAACTGTGTTGCGCCACTTCGTCAGTCCCCATTCAACCACGCGATGTATGTAGATGTAATGGGCCCGTGACACAGAAGTTACCAAAATATGACATACCCCAATGAAAATGGGGACCTTGTCCAGGCGCGTTTACGACCTTTCCGCTCGATGCATCACGTATGATCATGTCTGCATGGTCTTTCGAGAATTCGGCCGTGTTAGCCTGTAGAAATTCCTCGAGGCATTGCCCACCGATGCTTTCGATAACGTGGCCGGTCCAGTCAAGGTCCTGAGAGTAGCACCAATCTGTCCCATGTTCTGCCACCAGGAGAACCATGTATCACTCAAGCAGGCATTGACCATCAGGATGCGGTTTCGCAGCCTCTAATTTCACGCCATTTGACCAGCAAGGGTAAAAGAGAATCATAGTGGAAGCCAGAGTTATGTGAAAGCAAGCGTCTACACCCATTGTTAGTTCCGGATGACCTACCATAGCTGTATTCCACCATCAGTACCTCGAGGTCAACTTCTCTTTCGGAGTGACAAGCACGGGCTGATTGTCGTCATCGAATGCTATGAGCAATGAATGCTCTTGTCGGGTCGAATGTCTCACGTCGTCGTCCAGTCCCAGTAGTCTACGATCGACGCACTGCAGAGCTGCGATACTGGTGATTAACTTGGTCGCACTCGCAATGCGCATTAGGATGTTCAACTGGACAGCGGACCGGGCATCCGATGCGCTTACGTCGCGGTTAACGATTCGGAGTCCAAACGCGTTCCGATACTTGAAGGAGCCCGACTCGTTCTCTGCCAGCAAGGCGAGTCCCGCAATACGACCGTTCGCGCGAGCGGCTTCAAGGCCCTTCTCCATGGTCGTCTTACAATATTATCAGCAGAAGCAGAATGCTGATCGTGGCTGAGAGGCCAGGTTAGGCTCGAAGTAGCATGAGACAAATTAAGACAAGTGCGACTGAATACTCAACCGGTGCGGCCGAGAGGGCCCACAAGAACTCAGCGTTCGGCTGTGAGCAGTCATATCGTCGACCAAAGATATCTCGCTCCTGCTCGAATGTGCGACTCGAAAAGCTATCAGCTTCAGAGAAGTCAAATTTTCGCCCTTCGCGGTTTGTGCAGTGCGACAAGCAGGCTCGGCCAGGTCCTGATGGATATTCTGAGGGTGGATTACCTAATCAGTGCTCACCTAACTCCTGCTGCTTGACGACCCGTCACGAAGAGCACCCCTGAACCTGCGACCCTGAGAAAGCTGTAATCTTTGTAGATCCTCGGTATAGGCGTTGCCGGAACCTCCAATCAAGAGACATACACACCCCAACATTGCCTCCATTTCTTGAGGCACCCATCCCCAGCATCTCCAACGGCAGGCCACAAACGCGGCAAATCTAGACAAGCCTATTCTCTGGATTCGAGATGGCTATGGAAACGACAGTAACCGATCCGTTCCTTCAAACAGTCGTCAAGGCCACAGAGGCGGCCAAAAACTTGAGCTCGAAGCTCCTCGATGAATCCTCAGTTGAAAATGCGGAAACATCAGATCTGAGCAGACAACAGAAAGCCCTGCATGGCTACATGTCCAAATTGCGCGGCCTGAACCGGAACGCAGTGCACAAAGTCCGCGAGACGAAGCAGGAAACAGCCGAGGCCCGTGCGGAAGTCGACACGCTCCATTTACAGCTTCAGAACTTGTACTACGAACAGCGACATTTGCGAGGCGAGATCACTGCATGCGAAAGCTACGAGTGAGTCGGAACTCCTCGTTCACGGGTTGGACGCAAGTTTTCTAGCCAAATGAGCTGACCCTTTACAGCCACAAATTCCAGTCTTTACCGCTGATCTCGCTGGAGGAGTTCTTTGAGCTCAAGCCCGAGCTCCGGGAAGCTGACGAAAGCACACTCATGGAGGCGAGGATCAATCACGAGCATGCCGAGCGCGAGGCGTTGGATGTCCAGCGGCAAGGCCTTTCACGCAAGAAGCAAAGCCTTATTTCCGAGAACAAGAAGCGCAAAGACGACCTTGCAAGTCTGGACCAGGATTTGGAGAAGTTCATTGATGTAGGTTTCTCGGTTGTGAGCAGACAATTATGGAATACTGACAGCCATAGGCTGCGAAACCGATTCAGAAGATCTTCGAGAAGGAATACTAAGCGCGCGCTGGTGACCGCAACCGACCACCAGGAACGCCGAATCTCACAACACACCTCCGTTCTTCAATTCCTATTCGATGTAGGAGCACGATCAATATCCGAGCGTACAGAGTGACCCCCGATCCTGTGTCGCCCATCGCGAATCTGTGCCGATATCATGAGGAGAGGCCTCCTGTTGGACGTGGAAACGAGCCACGTGCCATCGCAACATCGAGGCGGAGTTACAAATGAATCCCCGTCGCATTCTCGCAACTCATGTGGCCATCCGTCTTGGCACAGTAAAGCAGAGGCCCCTCGGGTTCCAGAACCGTATTCTTTGGCTCTTCCTTGTAAGGGTCAAAGTCCTTGATACCGGCCGCCTTAGCAGCCTCAGCCAAGGTGTTTGAAAACAAGTTCCCTTCATCCCAAAACTTGGGCGCTTTCCCACTAGGGAACTTCAGGAACAGATTCCTTCTGAGACCGATGGCCTCGGTCGGCCAGTAATCCCAGCCAAGCACGCGGCCCAGGAACCACTTCCCTGTGTAGTTCTCCGGACCCAAGCGAGCGTCCAATGAATTAGAAAAACGCCAGCAGTGCGTCCCCATACCTTCCCTGTGGTACACCATCTGAACATGGGTTTTTTCGAAAACGGTCCACGTATTGGCATTCTTCCGCGCGTAGTGGTACTTGCCGTGGCAGGACGGCGCAACGCCCTTGATCTTCTTACTCGTGCGATCAACGAAGACGACGATGTTCTCCCAATCGTGCCTGTGGCCGAAGCCGAGGTCGGCCGCGTCCTTCTCGAAGTAATATTCGTACATGATGGCGCAGATGTCTCCATTGCAGCGCGAGCGCGAGTAGACGTTGTTGTTCTCAAGACGATCGGGGCTGCGGCAATACCTGCTGTAGTGGTCGAACAGCCTGATGGGGAGACCGTCGTTGGTTCGACCGAATGGGTCGATGGCGGAGGTGTAGTAACAGCCATCTTTGTCGAAATCGGTTGCGGGCTGGTACTTTTTTTCCCACTCATTGGCCCCGTCTGGCACCGGTCCGATGAGTTCTCTAGCATTGAGAAGATTGAGGGAGGCTGGCACTGCAGCTGCGAGCTGAGCGGCGCCAGCCATAACAGCGGCAGCTATGGACAGGTGCATCTTGTGTGGATCAAAACGGAGTGGTGATGATTTGTAATGGAAAAGGGCAGTGGACTAGTAGGTCGAGAACAATTTTGCTCGACACGCATGCAAAAGCAGAGAAGGAATTGAAACATTGTGTGAGCCCTTAAAATAATGAAAAGAAAATTTGGATTGACCTAATATTGTGACATGGATCAAGAAGAAGGCACGGAGCTGTACATGCAGGTTGTGATTGTCGAACGGGGGTTGCGGCTGGCATTCAGCCTTCGCAAGCCGAAGTCATGGGCTGTAAAACACACTTAGGCCCTTGGTAAATTCGTTCAAGGCCTCAAGTGAAGCATATAGGTTTCGCGCAACCATGACCAGGGCCGCGAAAAGTGTTGCACACCGACGGGCGGGTCGCTCTGTGCCGTTGGAAAGGGATGAAATATAGGGTACAGCAGGACGACGTTTTAAAACAGAAACGGGGTACTGAGCATGGGCGCCATGTTCCAAAGTCCTAGCAAGTGCACACGCAGGGGAGTCGCACGGCAGATGAGAATGCTAAAAAAATTTTCACCAGCAGTAGACCACCTTGGCAGTGCACCACTTTTCTTTCTGAAGATGCTTCGCAAACAAGATTCCCAAAAGAGACCTGGAATTGCAAATTTGAAGCTCTTCGTTTGCCTGCCAAGACTGTTTTCGCTTTGACGTTATTTCATGACTTCTGTGGTACTGGGGTTCAAAGAGCTCGGTAAACGGCGAGTGCTTTCCATGGTCATCTGCTCTTCCGTTTCAGGCAAACCAAGTAGACAAGTATGGTGATGAATAAAATGTCGAAGGCTTGAGCGACGGCTGGGCCATGAATCGAATGCGCTGATTGCGTAGCTCTTCTGGTGTGAGACGTCCCACCAAAGAGCCTCGAGGATGTCACCACGTGAGATCGACTCTCGATCAAAGCAGCGGTGTATGTTGTAAGACCACGACACCAAAGAGCCGAGCTTGCCGAACTGGCTGAAGCAAAGAGATCGATGTTGGGACTGCTGATAAGAAGACCATTCGGGGGGTTGATGTTGACTGCGGTGTTTCAACCCGCGTGAGCGCCAGCAGATGACCGCACGAGAAGCACCAGTCATCGCTGACTCGAACATCCAGAACGAAAATAAAAAAGGGCTCCTGGCGGGAACCGCACGCACTGCTCCCGTAGAAGACAGCAAAGTAAATCGATGCTAATGTTACAATTGCGTCTCCACCCAAGTGGACCAATAGGTCACTTGTTAGGAGCCTTGATCGCCTCGACTGTTGAACATTCTCATGCCCGACTTTCTGCAAGTACCTACTTACCGCTTTGGCGAAACATACGTAGCCGACGTATTGACTTCTTGCGAATTTAATGCAAGTGCCCACATTTGTGGCCGGCAAGAGGTAGTCAATGACCTTTCCCACGTTTCGTCCTCAACACGACGGAAGACGTCGGTGGCTGCTTCTGTCAATAGCGTGAGTCGCATCCTGATCGATCGCAAGCTACTGCCGATTGGCTGTTGTAGTTAGCGAGACAAGGCTTGCTCGAATTGCATGAGGGGTTGGAAACATTGTGGAGCGCAGTATAGGGCAAGCAGTTGGGTAACAAGTCAGAGGTGAGTTCTTAGTCGAAGTCCTGTTGACGGCCTCGAGGTGGAAAAAAAACGTGGCACAGCAAAATTGCCAAGGGACAGGGCCCACTAACTTCCACCTAAGACTCCAGCTGGGGCTGCTGCTTAGAGAGTCACGTTAGCGGTGGCTCTCACTGGGCTCCCTATTTTGTCAATCCTGCCGCATTTTGCTGTGCCACGTTTTTTTTTTTCCACCCCGAGACGGCAGACCGACTACACGTGACAAGCACCAACATCCTTGCCAAACCCACAGCCGACAACTTTACTCCACCAACACAACGTCTGTGGCGCCGTCATCAGTCAGCATAGAAGAGTGAGTTAAGATTATGGCACGGCGCCACCTTCAACGTGTTCGCCAGAATACCAAAGCATGATCACGGATAGCCGGCTGTCATTGCTAGACCGGTTATCCGCGCGACCGTCCATCCAATTGTCTCATGTGCGCTGATCGCTCCTCTCCTCTGTTTCAAGTCGGACTGGTGGGCGATGCCACCCCAAGGTAGGTAACAGCAACTACGCAATTCGCGTATCGCAATGAGACTTTGTTTTCCTGCGATAAAGGTGTCAGCCGGACGAACAGGAAATCCGACATCGACACATCTTGCCGGCTGACTGTGATGCAAGCGCCGAAGTGTCCTTACGAGTTCCGTAGGACTGTCGAACAGCAGGTCACCTCATCATCTGTCCAGACTAAAGAAGTCTCCTCGGCCAATGAAGCTGGCAGAAGACAATGCTTTGCTGTAACTTCTGGAACAAAAGTCAAAAGTGAACCGCCCCGGCCATGTATCCATTCTTAGCATGGCTGCATGTCTCACTCCACTTCAAGCCTTGCCCGGACCGACGATCATGCATCCCAGCCTTGTAACTTGGCTCTTCGCTCCATCGGACAGCAACATGTCCAAGGAGGTGACCAATGACCAGCGCCATTATGCATCTGCAGCTACCGATCTCCATTTTCTTTGCACATCTTCGATCACGTCCGGGCACTAACGGTAACCTTGTCAGCAAAAGGCAAAACGTGCCCGATGCTGATCCTCTTACATTTTGAGTGAGATTCCAACCGCACCATCTTCAACGAGGCGCAGATGCTTGTTCTGATTCCCGAGCGTGCCTTTTTGGATGTGACCTGGCGTTGGAAGCTGTGCAGTAAAGTGTTTCCTCTGGCAAATGTTGCTTCTGACGAGGAGGCTTTTCAACGAGGCTTCCCAGCAACGCTTTCCGGAGGATCTTATCTGTCCATCGTGTCGTACATAAGACACAAGCATGTCTTGTCCGTTTTCTACTCTCCAATCTGCATCATTCACTGAATATCTACCTTCATAGTCCAAAGGTAGCAGGCCGCCCATCCAAGTCAATTCTACTTGACCTCTCACTCGTCCCCATTATGCCTTCTACTTCCCTCCTCCTCGGAGCCTCCCTGTTAGCTGGCTCGGCCCTCTCGAGCCCCCTCGCTCCCCGCGAAGCCCGACCCGGCGACAACCTACGCATCTCAGCGCCCCTCCACTACCGGGCACCAACGTCCCGCCTGGTCAAGAAAGCCACCGGTAACGTTCAAGCCCAGTACGATGGCGGCGGATGGGTCCTCCCCGTCTTGATCGGCGGTCAGACCGTCGCACTTAACATCGACACCGGCTCGTCCGACCTGTGGGCCGCCAGCACGCTACTCTCATCTCAAGAACAAGCACTCGTCAAGACCAATTTTGGCGGGCTGTACGACCCCTCCAAGAGCAACGGCGGCTACGCCGAGATCCAGGGGTACACGTACAGCCTCTCGTACGCGGACAGCAGCCATTCCTCCGGGATCGCCGCGACAGACACCATCAACATCGGCGGCGCGACGGTCCCGAAGATGCCCTTTGGCGTCTGCAACTCGCTCGCGCTGGGCACCGGCCAGACGAGCCGCGACACGGACGGGCCGGTAGGTCTGGGCTTCGGCGTCGCGAACTCGATCCGCCCGAACCCGCAGCCGACGTTCATGGAGGCGCTGGAGCCGTACGTCGAGCAGCCCGTCTTCAGCACAAAGTTCCGGCCCGACAACGACGGGTCCATCCAGTTCGGCTACAGCGACACGGGCGCCTACACGGGCGACCTGACCACCATCAGCATCAAGAACACGACCCAGGGCCTCGAGTCCCAGTGGGCCACCACGGCCGTCTCCTTCGGCATCGGCGGCCGACAATTCGACGCTCCCGCCCTGGACATGGACTTCGACTCGGGCACCTCCTCCCTCTCCCTCTCCTCGGCCGTCGCGTCGGCGTACTTTGCGCAGGTCCAGGGCGCGACGAACGACGGCGGCTCGTACAGCTATCCGTGCAGCAGCACGCTGCCGGACTTGGATTTCGTCTTCAGCACCAGCACGGCCGGGCCGAGTACGGTGACGGTCCCCGGCAAGTATATCGCCAGCCAGAATAACCCGAGCAGCGGAACGTGCGGGACGGCGATCGACGTCGTCGACGGCCGCGGAAATGCGGGCCAGCCTTTTTACTTGAGCAAGTACATGATTTGGAATCAGAAGGTTCCGGAGTTGAGCTTTGCGGATCAGACCGGGGCTTGAGGGATTTGGACATGGGACATGCCAGACAGCATAGAGGATTGACATATTTTGATATTGGACAGGATTGGCCTTGATTGCATTTTCTGTCGATTAAGCATTATATGACTGTATATAGCAAAAAGGTACATATCAGAGAAGAAAGCGCACATATCGAATCTGAAATTGTGAGCCATAAAAGCGATGTCAATCACTTACGAGTAGGCGTTACATGATCGGTTCGTGGTGCTCAGCGGAAGAGAAGCTAACGGGCGAGAAACAGAACGAGAACAAGCTGGGATCACGCATAACACTCAACATTGCACATGACAGACGAAGCTGAATGGATAAGACGAGCATTTCATTAAGCACGGATCATCTTCTGCGCTGTTGAATAACCTTCCAAAGGTCCTCAGAGAGTGGCACGCTGAAAACAATCCAGGTAAAATCGCTCGGTACGCCAAGTTCACAGTCAAGGGTTATATACAATCATGGGCAGGCCAGTCCCGAAAGAAAATATACACGCGCCAACTTTGGAGTTTTCGTTTCAATCATGAATAAAGACGCGCATCATCAAGTTCGTTCGCTCGCAAAACGTTGCTATCAGTGGCCGGGACCTGTGATGATCAGACCTTCAATCTCGCCCATGTCGACGCCGCGCATCATCCGCCGCCACTCCCGCAGATGCTTCTCTTCCTCTTTTCGATCTTTCGGAGGAAGCCACCCGGGGCGTGTTCGGCTGAGCACCTTTTGCTTTTCGGCGCTGGGTGGCATGGGCGAGGCTCGGTCTCTGCTAGCAGACCTCTCGCTTCCGGCATCGGTTTCGCTATCTTCAATAATCTTGCCCTTGCCTTTTCCAAGGACGCTGGGCTCTTCGTCG
Source organism: Cyanodermella asteris (assembly GCA_900618795.1). Lineage (NCBI taxonomy): Eukaryota > Fungi > Ascomycota > Lecanoromycetes > Ostropales > Stictidaceae > Cyanodermella > Cyanodermella asteris. Next base: position 700,063 of record UYJD01000003.1, on the reverse strand, counting down.
CGAAGAGCTGGAAGGATTCTCCCTCGCTCGTAGTCGAACATGCTGCTTTTACTGCGAACTTTCTTGAGGTCTTCGGTCGCAGCAGGTCGCGCAGGTACCGGCATCGAGAGGGTCTTATTGGGCTTGCTCGGGCCGGCTGCCGAGACAACACTCTCAGCGCCAGATTTCGAGCTTCGATTGGAGGCTGGTGGGCTGTTCTCGGCGAAACGTGCGGCTTGTTCTTCTAATGCGGCGGCATGTTGTGCGAGGACATCGTTTAGCTCTCGTGCCTCTGAGCTGAGATCGGTGAACGCTTCGTTCCACGACTTTGACCTGTCGACAGGCCCTCGCATGCTGGGTCTGTTGAACCTTTCTGGACCCGGTAGTTGTGGGAAAGCCCCCGTTGTCACGCCATGGGGCAGCTTGGGTCGCCGAGGCGGAAAGCCATTTGCGCGGGGTGATGGTGGTCCACCAGAAATACCATTGGGAATACTTGATCCGAATCGCCGAGGTGGAAACGGCCGACCACCAGTACTTGCTCTTCGAGGCCCAGGACCGCCGGGGCCGTTATTCTGGAATGCGAACTTGTCTGCCATGGGTGTGGCAGGTGTAAGGGCAATATCGACGTTGGTCGTGCTTCGTGGTCTGGTTGCCTCGCTGCCTTCAGGAGATTCTGTTCCTTCTTCCTTTACACCTTCCAGAATAGCCCCTTGGGCTTTTTTCTCGGCGCTCCGTCTCCTCACATTCAAATCTCCCCGTTCCGGACTTGTGCTTGTGCTGACCGGGGTTGATGCTGATGGACTTATCGCCGGACTATTTGCGGTGCTGCTTGCTGTTCGGTACAAGTTCGGGCTCATCGGTACGTTGCTCAGGGAGAAATCGTCCGGCAAATCGTCGCCCTCGGCATCCTCCTTGTCGAACTCGGCTTCCAATTGTGCAGCTGTTTTGCGCGGACGATTCGGGTCGAGGCTCAACGAATTGGTGGGCGATGGTGACTTGATGAAGCGGCTGGATGATGTACGTCGCAGACCTTGCGCCGGTACCACATCGCTTGCTCTGCGGCTGCCCATTACACTGCTGTTAGGGCTCACGCGACCGCTAGCGCTGCCGCCGCTAGAACTTCGAGCAACCGTGGTTCGGCCATCAGACGAATGCTGCTGTGAGAGAGGAGATGGAGAGGGAGGGCCGGGGGATCGAGGCCGCGACCGTGATCGTTTCCGCTGCAGTGCGTGTTGGGCGTATGAAGCGGACGGCGAAGGATCAGATTTCTTCTTCCGTAACTGCTTCGGTGGAAGATTCAGAGAAGCATTGGCACTGTTCTGCGCCGCAGGTCTATTCGTCCGATCTGCCAATTCTCGAGGTCCTTCTCTTTGTGTCTGCCCGATCAGGGTCCGTCCTACAGGGGCGGCCGACTCGATGGTTGCTGGAGAGTCTGCCAAGCCAACGTCTTCAAAGTCGTTCTCGAGAGCAGCCGAGGATGTGTCCGTGGCCATGGCTGCATCAGATGGTGTGTATTGATCCAAAGACGGTACTTCTGACAGCGAATGCGCACGAATGTGGTACGGAATGCGCTTGGGAGAGGCTATCGCTGCTCGGACAGGTAGCGCAGGCGGATTGAACTTGTGGAAAAGGCTTTCTTCCAAAGGTGAATCGGGAAGCTCGTTTATGCTGAAGTGGTGCTGAAAATCTCTCACCGAGTCTGGGGTGCGAGGAAAGTCGGGATCGTGGTCTTCGTCGTCGGTCGTAGGATAAGAATGACGGCAAGAATCGTGGTCGTGTGCGTACATGTAGCAATTCAGGCCATTGTGGTCGTGCAATGGAAAAGAGCGGCTTGTGAATTGGGGCGTCGGTGGAAAGCTCGGGCTAGCCGGGCTGGTGGAGCGCGAAGAGGATAACGATGGACTGGAAGAATGGGAGTTGCGAGGGCGAATGGGAACGACTGAAGGGCGGTGATTACGATTAGAAGCAGCGAAAGTGGGCGAGTTGAAAGAAGACGCCGTCGAGGAGGCCATTCTTCTCGTCGTCGTTGCCAGGGGTTCGGCAGCAGCAGCAGCGAGGTGAGCGCGCCAAGACACTGCAACCTTTGGATCCTTCTCAGCCTCACTTGGGCGCTTCTACCGCGACCGTTGAACGACTTTCTTCAACCACGGCAGCAGTCTTCTCGATGCGATGGTGTTGATTCAGAATGGAGCAGAGCTGGGTACGCAGGAAGCTGGGAGAGCGACCGTCGATAGGCAGGCGGAACAGTGAGTATGTGCTCCGACGAGGTGGCCGGGGTGGTTGGGAGCACGGCAGCAACAACGACAGCAAGCAGGCGCCGCGAGAGTCGACGGCAACACGGCAGGCTGAGGCAAGCACTCTTAATGCAATCGCTACGATTACAGATACGCATTTGGCGCTACGGAACGCAGTCTGACGCCGGCAGCGTGGTGGAGAAGGCCTGAACGAGTCGTCGCGCATTTTCACTTATCTTCGATCGGAGGCTGCGCGATCGCTGAATCGGGTGCATACAACAGCTCATAACCAGGAACGGCCGGGCAAACCTTGGTTGCTGACATGCAAAAGCAGGAACTCAGCGCTACGCCAGCGGGCGCTATGCATCCAAGATGAGAAATGTCTAACAGGTGGCCTTCACATGTCTTGTCCTGCTTCGCTGATACACTTGTGGGTAATAGTTGCTGCATACAGTATCGTAATTGTAAGGGAGAGTGTCTTTTGTGGGCCTTCTTATGCTCGACCGCTTAGTTTGGAGACGCTCGTCTTGCCGACCACCAGGCCTGTTGCATGTTGCCGTATCTGCTACACCTCGTTCCCCTCATTTCTCAAGACGGTAAAGCAATCTGGCAGCAGAAGTCTTGACGACAACTACTGTCACGATCGACCTTGTGAGCGTTGAGCTGACTATGCATGATCCTTACCATGCGTGCAGCGTCCTGTGCTCTGCACGATCCACCACTTGGAGCCTGGACAGCAGTGCAGATATGGTAGATGCTTTCGTCCAATGGGACGCGTCCATCTGTTGAGCAGAAACAACGTGCATTGAGGAATTGGCTCCCCAAAAAAGACCCCGAATCTGGCCCCTCATCAATGATCATATCGCACGTTTGCACACGAAATCCGTGCAGATAAGGTAATGACCAGAGTACCTTCCAGGAGACTTTTCACCCAGTGAACTGATGAATTTGCCTCGACACTTCCATTCATCCTTCGCACTATACAGACTGGTGGTGTGCAGAGGCCGGTCTACCCCGGATTTCAAGCAGGGGCCCGCTCGTGAACTGTGACAATCAGCGTCTCAGAAGCTGCCTCCGTCCTTCTTCAAACACCATCGTCCTTCCCCGCGATCTGGTCGGCGCAATGCACCAACGCCAATAGAGGCATGCCGTATGCGTCCAGGCCAAACAATAAGAGAGCTTGACTGCTGGCTTTGCGTCGCCCTCACGTCGCAATCCGGCAGCCTACCGTTCTATCTTTAAGCGCTGACAGCCACAGTCTCGACTCTTGAGACACTCTCGCGCGGCTGTGCAGCGTCGCAGCCTCACTACCGACCACCAGTTCTCTTCAGTGCAACGGTGTTATCATACATTCCATATCTAGCTTGTCGCGAACATGTATGCACATGATCCAGTGTCACCAGGCTAGTGAGAGGGAGCATCTAGGTGCTTGCACGGTGGAAGACGTTATGATACTGCCAGGCTACTACTTGGCTGCATGAAGTCCGTTTCGGCCACACCACTAGGGTCCGGAATCTGGGCGCTCCTCCTACAAGTGTGCTTGGAAATCTCGCGCACGTCTTGATCTAGTTTGTGCTGACCGCATTATTCGGAATAATGGTTCCGACGAGTTTGAGAGTGAGGTGATAGGTTAGCGTTATCGCACTCACGATACCATCTCACAGGGTGGGGTTCAAGGCCCCTCCATGCGAGCTTGATTCAAAAAGACTTCACACTAGTAAAGCTTCTTGTGCGCCAAAAGCTTGTGAATTGCTTTTGTCGCTGAGCCGATTGATAAGGCTACTTTGATGATGGAATCGACTTTCATACATCTTGAGGATAGGGGAAACAGATTGACATGAGTGCAAGTGGTCATATCATGCCGCCCGCCGCTGAGATCAATGTACAGTCATGCAGGACCTGAATCCCCAGCATTTTTGTTTTGAAATTGGCGACGTACTTCCACGCTCGATTCGTGTCAAAGTCTCGAACACACCAGTATGTAAGAGTCGAATTTGTGCCAATTTGAACTCATTGCTACTCGTACACTTTGCCAACCACTGCTTCAACTCAAGCAGGGCGATTGTTTGCTCAACCCATCAAGTATCTTGTCCACAATGTCTCTTGCCAGCCCTACGACTCTTCGATGATCTTAGCAATCTTGGCTCCGAAAGAATCTGTCGTTCCCTTTCCACCCATATCCGGCGTCAGCGCCTCAACGCCCCCACTCTCCAAAGCCTTCTCAATGGCTCGCAGCATCGCCGTTGCCGCTTCTGTATATCCAAAATGCTCCAACATCATCTGACCGGCCCAAATCATGCCCACCGGATTCGCAACCCCCTTGCCCGCAATATCCGGCGCAGACCCGTGAACTGGCTCAAACAGACTCGGCCACTTGCCATCCGGGTTAATATTCGCACTCGGCGCAATCCCAATCGTCCCCGTACAAGCCGGTCCCAAATCGGACAAGATATCCCCAAACAAGTTCGACGCGACGACGACATCGAAATGCCCCGGCCGCTGCACGAAATGCGCAGTCAAAATATCGATATGGAACTTGTCAACTCGCACCGACGGGTACGAACCTTGCATGGCCTCGACGCGCTGATCCCAATACGGCATCGTGATACTGATCCCGTTCGACTTGGTCGCAGACGTCAGATGCGCCTTTGGTCGCTTCGCGGCGAGCTCGAACGCGTACCGGAGGACCCTGTCCACGCCCGTCCGCGTCATGACCGTCTCCTGCACGACCGTCTCCCGGTCCGTGCCCTCGAAGATCTTGCCGCCGATGCTCGAGTACTCGCCCTCGGTGTTCTCCCTCACGACCCAGAAATCAATGTCCCCCGGCTTCACGTCCGCCAGCGGGCTTTTGACCCCGGGCATCAGCCTGCAGGGCCGGAGGTTCACGTACTGGTCGAACTCGCGTCGGAACTGGAGGAGCGAGCCCCAGAGGGAGACGTGGTCGGGGACCCGGTCCGGCATGCCGACGGCGCCGAAGTAGATTGCGTCGTAGGAGGAGAGTTGGGTCTTCCAGTCCGGGGGCAGCATGTGCCCGGATTGTTCGTAGAGGTCGCAGGACGCCCAGGGGCTGAAGTCGTCGAGCGTCAGGGGGATGTTGTATCTTTTGGCGGCGGCGCGGAGGCAGGCGAGGCCTTGGGGCATGACTTCTTTGCCGATGCCGTCGCCGGGGATAACGGCGACGCGGAGAGGTTTCGCCATCGTTGTAGTTGCTGTTTCGTCGGATTTCTAGAGTGCTTGACCTGATCTGAGTGAGTTTGTGAATAGCAGAGTATCAACGTAAGGTAGGCAGGATGTTTGCTGGATTACAGACGGTACGTCGGGACTCAAGACTCGGTCTCAAAAATAAATTCAGACAGATGAGGATGCAGCTAGTGGAAGAGCCGCCCTTTTCTAGAGTTCGACAAACCTTGCATCCCCGGACGTGGGCGTAGCTATCGGCGTCTTCAAATGTTGCCGAACGTCACGAATGCCTTTACAGGTGTTGACCCCACGTTCCGTGGCGGAGATCAACACTGATCCCGAACCTGCGGGAACCACCAAGGTTTGAAGCCTCGTAACGCCTCCGATCTCGGTAATTCCATAGATTGAGGCATTGTCACAAATGCTTGCGTCCCGTTTGACGATCTTCATCGTCAGGGGCTTTTCTAATGCTGTGGGTGCTCTGGGATCATCCCAACTTGGCCGTTGCGGAGGCCGTGATCCTTCGAGTGTGGGATGATTGTGCCGGTGCTGATGATTTTGCGTAACTCAAAGCTTGTCTGGACGATCTACGTCCGGGAAGGTGGTGAAGTGCTTGTCACTGATAAGGTTGGTTCGGGATGGAACTTCTAGAAATGTACATCATCGACGTCTCTTGGTCGAATGTGGGTATCCTGGATGATCATTACAGATTGGACGTGGTGGGCAGTGGGCATGTGCAAGATCAGTCTGCGATGGAACAGGCGGTGTTCGATCAATTGATTTTTTGCATTGCGAACTCTCCGTAGATGCTATATTACGGTGAGGTCGCCATACTGACTTCATTTTTCGATTCCATTGTATAGCTCGCGTGAGCTCATTCTTCTCCACGCGTGCAGGAATGATGTCTTGGGGGTCGTCTCCCGATGGCACAGCACATTCGTACTTCAGACCACGCATCACGGATGGCGTCATTCTCATCCGACTGAGAACGGCTCTCAAGTACATCTGGAATGATGCTCATATCACCCTTGACGCTTCGTCTATTGCGTATGACTTTGGCCGCTGTGTTATGCAGACTGTTCCCAACCCCCAAAACTGTCTACTTCGTGTATTAGACGCTCAAACGGTGATGCTTCACCATTGTGTGGGCGCCATTCTCCATGCACATCTGACGTGCTAACGAACCTGCATTGCTGTCGGCTTGCCTCGTATGCCGTGTGCACACGGCGCATCGCGACGCTGCTCGTGGGTGGCAGATCGATTGTGGCGATAGCCTTTGGTTCCCGCTTTGGCTGCGTGTTTGAACTTAGCTCGCTCAATCCACCGCGAGGGTCGGTAATGTCCGTTGTCCCCTCCCTCTTATAGACAGCGCCTCGGAAGTCGCATTGAGCAGTCCTTCTCTTACCAAGTATATCGTGTCCATCTCATTCGTGCTTCGAATCGATCTCGGTATCGATGCCTGGCGCTGGCGCCGGTGCAGCCGCATGTCCATGTCTCCTCTTCGGCTGCTTCTTGAAAGTATGCTCGACCGCCTTCGCAAACGCAACAAGCATCAGCGCGATCAGATACTGCACGAGCTGCGCAACCCATCGAATCGGAAACGGCAAATTCGCGGTATCGCCCATGCTGCCGGCGCCACGGACAAATCGTGCGCTGGTCTCATCGTGAATCCTCTTGTTCTGAGACATGGTGCGGTGTGAGATGGAACTAGCAGTCTGAGACACAGTGGCTGATCGTATATTCGTGACAATGTAGATTTGCAAAACTCCACGGACAGGAAAGAGTATGTACAGGTTTAAGCTCAAAGAACCACGGCTCCGGATGTGCAAACATATAGAGCTCTCAAGTTCAGGACTGTGGCTGTTCTGGAGAGAGCATCGTCATCGCGCTCATGATGTCACAGCCGATGCGAACGAAGATGGCAAATAGAACGAACCGCGATTTTGGGGCCGCCGATTTAGGGGAGCTTCGGCGCTAATGGTCGTCCCTGAGTCCGCTGGGCACAGCCACTTGGCGGACTGAAACGGCTCCCTTCGACGGCTGAGTCCAGTTGATCCTGTCGATGGAGCGTTACTAATTGTGATCAAACCACGTAGCCTTGACAGTACAGGCGCTGTCACCGTGTGCGTGATTCAGATAGGATGATACTCACTAGACCACTTGCTAGACTACTTAACAAGGTAGTCAGTAAGATACTTACCGGATGACTTAGCCGAAGAGAGTTACTAGCATCGCTAAGAGAGCTGTGTATGCCGGCCAAAAAGAAACCCTTGTTCAGATAGCAAATGTGCCTGTGCGAACACAATTACTCGATGATGTACATTTCGCTACTTATAGCATGAGAGCTTGGTCTGACCTGGCCTAGAATCTCTCCACTCCAACAATCGGTCTTCTGGAGACATATATCGAACGATTAGGCTCGCGGTTTGGTTTAAACGCACGACCGTCCCTGTTCCAACGACCGGCCCATTCTCTCATGTTGTCTTTGACTGTTCTGCTCGAATCGCAGAGCCAGCCGTGATTCCCTACCTCGATACGAGTCGCTGGAGCCTTGGCGGCTTTAATGACCGACACCATCGACTTGTTGGTCGGGATCATCCAAGTCTTCGGGACCTCGACCTTGACGTGCTCCAAAGGATCCCTACCATCGCTGACAATATCTTGCAACCCATGGCACAGATCTATCAGCAGACCGGCGAGTGCGAACTCTTGCCGCATCTCGTCGGATGATCGTGGTCCTCTGCAGGCGACTTGGAGCGCCGATCGCATGCAAAAGTTCTGTGGCGGCGCATAGATTTTGACCTGCTTCAAAGATCTTGGAAGGAGCCTCTTCAAATGCGAATTTCGGAGACCATGATTTTGGAGTCCGTGATGGAATACACCCAGAGCGACGCCTGAAATCTCCAAACGCTCAAGTTTAGCGAAATTCGACAGATCAGCTTGCTGGTGGAGGTCTTGCCAGATTTGCGCATGCTCGGGCTCTAAAGGTTGCTCTCGCCACCATGGCCATCTGTCTGCACAAGGCGCTTCGTAGTCTACGCTTACGATGACAAGTTCCTATAAGCAACAAGGTTAGACAACCACGTCTCTGAGAGCTAAGGCTATATGCTTACCCCGAGGTTTTGTGAGACTGGTTCAAGGCAGGACACAACGCGATGTGGAACAAAGCATGTATCATTTGCCAACCATACGGACGCCATAAGCGACACTGGTGGGATTGAAAGCTTGAAAGATCGAAGACCAGGTGTGATCCCGATCAGGGTTGTCATATCAGTGTGATTCAGCCTACAGGCCTCCAACGACAATTCGGAAATCGAAGTCGAGAAAATGTTGTGATGCTGTAGGGCTTGTTTGAGCGATATCCGACCTGACTTGAGGCCTACCGACCCTCTGCCACGAGCGTGCTCGTCAAACTGCGAGCAGCAATTGCCGAGCTTCAGAACTCTGAGTGCTGGAAGCATGAACAGTGGCGCGATTTCGTTGATACCGATTCCGGTATAGCAACCGGGACACCGGTCTTTGAGATCTAGGTATCCGATCTTTGATGTCCAACCCGTCCGCTCGAGACTTTGTTGGCAGAGAAACTTTAACAAACGTTCTTCTCGCAGTTCGAGATATGTCCTCAGTTTGAGTTCCCTAGACTCTTGACCTCCCTCGAAGGCAACCTCTATTCCGGTTAGAGTTGGGAGTGCTTGTAATACAAGTATCTGCTCCGCTTCGCTATCAGCAATGAGCCTAGGAGAGTGGTCATAGCATGCAAGGTTGAGGTCAGTGGTACTCGCACGCTTCAACATGAGCTTTTCCACATCGCGAGTCGAGTCATAGTGGCTTGGCGCCGGTGTGTACGATGTCGGATACCCGCCCGGGCTCCCAATCCTGACTCGTCGAACTAATTTTGCGTGATCTTCTGATGTGATGACGGTTTTTAGGAAGTTGCGTAGGTGAGTGTTGTTCAGCTCGACATTCTGGTATAGCCAGTAGTTGATAATGTCTTTCAACCAAAGAGCGACAAGACAATAGCCCCAGCTGCGTATCTATTAGCTTTTATCTCAATCATTGGTCCTCGAAGCCAGGCCGAAGGCGCGTTGCCAGAACTCGTCGCCGTTTCCCGTTTTAGCCGTGTGGGAAATTATCCAAGGAGTGAAGCATCATAACAGCTACCCGACTAGATCTTCGACTGCAAACTCAGCCAAGTGCCCAGCCAAGTGCCCAGCTAGCTAAGACCTAGTCAAATACCTAAGTACGCCATTTAATAAATACATGCACTCACAGGTAGTTGCACTGGCTAAACGATCCATAAACCCCATTGCGATAGTACATCGTAGTATTTCGGTCCGGAAACCCGTCCCCATCCCTTTTATGACTATCGTACACGAGTCGAAAGATGCGAAGGAGGATGTCGTAGTCAAGGTCAACCAGCGTAGTAGTCATGATTGTGGCGATCACGTAGCCTCCCTGCAGGTTGTCCGGAAAGGCGTGAGATGATCAAGAGCAGGAAAGGCTTTGCGAAAATTTTGCTGCGTTCGTGCGTGGTTGACCGTTGTGGTTTTGTAAGCTTACACCATGGGTGACTGCCAGGCGCATCCGGACTTGAAGCTATTCGGTACGGCCATTGAGCGGGAATCCTCTCACGCCAGCTGGGCGATGCTGCTGGTGTAAGCACTCATATATACTCCCACCCGCGGTCAGTACAATCAGCCGTATAGGTTGTAGCCGTCGCTTGGAATTTGCGTGGTGCCCGGATAGTGAGTAACTGCGAAACATTCTGTCTGCAAGTTTAGCACCTTCCACGACTGGGCATGGAATGCTGCGCGCTGGCTTCGTCTGTGACACATGAGTAGTACCGCAGGTTTGCAAGAAAGTCGTTGAAGCTATTCACAGGCTGTATCTGAAGCCTTGGTTATCCAGCTCGGTCATGTCTTGCATACCTTTCTCGATCGCGTCCTTGTCCTGACGGTCTCTCTCCTCGGGGCTCAATACCATCGCGTCCCTGTCCCTACGCTTGTTCACCGACCACATGTACGCATACAGGATGATGACCATGACCGTCTTCACCGAGTAGCCAACTAGAATGGCAATGTACGCCGACGTGTATGCCGGTGCTTCGCTTTGGATGAATGTTTGTGGCCCAATGATATTACCTACATTGTTAGCATCAGCCACTCTGGAAGTGAGAGCACGGAACGCTTACCGACACAGTATCCGACAAACATAGCAGCGCCTGTCAACTGCTTCTTCGTGTAGCCTGCCACATTGGAGCTGACCATCGTCAGGCTGATGGCAAAGCCGACAGACTGAATCGAAGCCAACCAGAGCGCAACCAAGCGGCCCCACGTGTGGTCTGCAGAAAGACCGACGAGCACGCCTCCACATGCGACGCAAATGAGATTACCAGTGATCATGACGATGCAGCGCATACCCGGCCAGCGCGATGCGACCCAGCCTCCAAGCAGAAGAGAGACGATTTGAATCGCATTACCCGGCATTTGCATGTATTGTGTCTCCAACGCAGTGAAGCCGAATGTCTCGAGAATGATGGAGGTGAACTGGTTGCCAGTCAGCTCCGTTCAATAAAGGCGCATGCCGACACTCACCGTTCCCTGTGACGCGTTGGGTATCTGAGCAGCGATGCTCATGATGAATAGTATCCACGTCTTTGGGTCTCGCAGGAACTGCCAGAATTGGTACATCTTGAAGTGGTTGTTCTTGACGCCTTGTCGGTTGGTCGCAACCCTCTCTACTGCAACGATTCTCTCCTCGATGGCCAGGAATCGAGCAGAAGACGGCAGGTCGGGCATGAAAATCAGAAAGAGCACTCCCCAAGCAATGCTGATTGATCCGAAGATGAGGAAGATGTACTGCCACTGGGCCAAGCCGGAGGTGATGTGGCCAATAGCATAGCCAAGCAGACCTCCGAAAAGGCCAGCAATCCCGTTCATGCTGTAGTATATCACGAGTCGCAATGGCTAGATCGGGTCAGTAGCTGAACGTGGGCATACCCATAGGGAATCCAGACCTGCTCGTTTCTCTGGTACCATGTTGCCATCACCAGGACGAAGCCAGGGTTGACAACAGCTTCAACTACACCAAGAAGGAACCGATTGGTTGCGATACCACCAAAGCTCTTGCATGCTGGTGTGGTGATGAGAAGAACACCCCATGCTAGAATCGTGCAGCCGATGAATTTCCCCAGTGGCAAACGCTGAAGGGCGTATCCCGCCGGGTACTGTGCGATCAAGTATCCTTAACATCTCAATCAATTGTCCAGCTACAAAAAAGCTCGCATGACGCACCGAAGTAGAAGATTGACCCCAGCCAGCTGTAGTCTTGACCATGAAGGTTCGTCCCCTTCTGCAAGCCGTATACAGATGCAAAATTGATTGACGATTTGTCCAGATACTGGAGCATGTAGGTCATCATTAAGATCGGCAAAATATGCAAATCAACCTTTCGAAGAACACGTTTGGCTTCCTGATGATCGATGGCACCTGCATCTTGACGTTTGTAGAGCTCGTAAGTTTCGTCCAGGTCCCTGGAACTAGCGATGGAGCTGCCGTCTCTGGCACCACGGTCGTGAGAAACCTCGCGGTCGAGCTGGGACTCGATGACCTCTCTCTTGTCAGTCATGTCGACCTTGGTTCAACCTGACATTCAGGTGCCGCTCAGAATTGAAAGCAATAAAATGATGGTGACCACCCGTGGCCCCGGATTAAGAACCATGTTGGCCACGAGGCGTCTGTAAGCAATCGATAGAGAGCTTCCTGCCGCATTGGGGCTGGATCGGCCATCACGACATCGACCCCGGTCTTGGAATCATCACCGAGCTGTTGTAGTAAGCAGTCTCAATGCATCGGTATTTTTGAAATATCTCAGTCTTCTCAACCCTTCGCAGTGTGGGTTTCCTCAGGGCACACGGCATGATCATTTTAGACAAAGAAGACAGAAGCGCTCCAAAATGGGGAGAAATGTCAGGGAATGCTCGCCGACGGAAACCTTCGATAAGATTTGTGCCATCACGCAAACACGCCTCTTTGACCAACAAGCTCCCGAACGGCTTTTTGTTCGAAGCCGATCTCACAATACCAGTAAATTGACACTTCATCGTAAAAATAGAAGCTCAATCGACAACGGTCCCATCGGTCTGAGGATGAACCGTGAGGCAAGCGTCGCAAGAAGCCCGCTCAGCACGCTAGACTCAAACAAGAAATCAGCACCACCACCACCCCGGAGTCAACACCGGCCCATCCCTCGCTCTCAAAAGAAAGCTCTCTCTCGAGCTTCCCATGTCCGCGTGCCAACTCTCCACCCTCCGTTTCAGCACCGGGAGCGACGAAACCATGGCCGACCAACCCTCATCCCCCAGTAAAGAAGAAGAAGCCCGCAAAGACGCCGAAGCCGCAGCCCGCGAACGCGAAGAACAAGCTTCCCTCCCCTACAAATGGACCCAAACAATCTCCGACCTGGACATCACGGTGCCCGTCCCCTCGCACCTCAAGGGCCGGGACTTTGACGTCGTGATCGCAAAGACGAAACTCAGAGTCGGCGTCAAAGGCCAAACTCCCATCATCGACGTAAGTCCCCAGTCCCCACGGTTCCTCCCCCCCCCCCTCCTTTTTCTCCTCTTCCGACCTCCCAGTCCCTCCCAGTCCCTCCCAGTCCAACTCGAGGTACCTAAAACCCCGCAAACTAACCAAATTTCCCCCCCGCAGGGCGACCTCCCAAAAACGGTCCTGGTCGACGAATGCAGCTGGACGCTCGAGACCACGCCCTCGGGCAAGGAGGTATCCGTGCACCTGGACAAGAGCAACAAGATGGAATGGTGGGCGCACGTGGTGACGTCGGCGCCCGGGATCGACACGACCAAGATCACGCCGGAGAGCAGCAGGCTGAGCGACCTGGAGGGCGAGACGCGCACGATGGTGGAGAAGATGATGTACGATCAGCGGCAGAAGGAGCTGGGCAGGCCGACGAGCGAGGCGCAGAAGAAGTTGGACGTGTTGGAGCAGTTCAAGAAGGCGCATCCGGAGATGGATTTTAGCAATGCGAAGATGGGGTGAAAGAAAAAAGAAAAAAAACCCCTCGGGGAGGTGATGCACGATATAGATGTGGTGTCTTTTTAATGAAGGAATGAAGTCTATGAGTATGAACGCGGAGTGGCAGAATGGACCATTCTTTGTATCGACAGATGACGTCCAGTTGTATGTATTCTATAATACAATGTTCTATATTACAATCAGCCCTTGCGCAACTGCAGATGATACGTCCGGAGCTGCGCCTCACTCAAGACGCCGGGACTCTTCATCAACTGATCCTCCCCACTCCCACTCTTTGGAAACGCAATGACATCCCTTACCGACGCCTTCCCCAGCATGACCGCAATCAACCGATCGAACCCCAAGGCAATCCCCGCATGCGGCGGACATCCCGCACGGAGCACCTCCAGCAAATGCGAGAACTCCGCAACGCGCTCGGGGCTCATCTGAAGAACTCGCTCCATGATGAACCGCTGCATGTCCGCGTTATGGATGCGTCGCGATCCGCCGCCAAGCTCCACCCCGTTCATGACCAAGTCGTAGTGCTCACCGATGACTTCCGATGGTGATGTCAGGAGGAGGTCGACGTCTGCGGGCGTCTTGGGCGAGGTGAAGGGGTGGTGTGTTGAGGCTAGCCCTGCAGCGCCGCCTTGCCCTGGTTCGGATTCTGAGATTGGTGAGAACAGGGGAAAGTCGGTCACCCAAAGAGGTTTGAATTCCTGTGAAGGTTGTACCAATCCCTGTTCGATGGCTGCGCGGCGTAGAGCAGTTCTCAAGTTTCCTATCGGTACTGAGCCTCCAGAATACGGCACGTCTTTTCGGGCTTGGAGGATCACGAGGTCGCCGTCGTTGAGATTGAACATTTCTTCGAACTGCTCGGCTGCTTCGAAGCCGAGGGGCTGAAGGCCTGATAACGGCTTGGATGAATCGAAGATGAAGATGCCCGGGCCACCGTCTGGGTTGTTTTGGAAGACTTCTCCCTCTGCAGATTCGAGAAAGGACGCGACAAAGTCTCTCGTTTCACGTGGTGCGATTGGATCGTCCATGGACAACACCATGACATGCACAGCCGGCAAGGTCAAGGGCGATATCTTGCTGACCAGTTCGACGGGCAACAAGTGATCGATACGGTGTATCTCCATGCCATACCTTAGATCAGGCTTGTCAACTCCGTACCTCGCCATCGCGTCGTGGTACTTCATACGGGGAAACACCGCCGGAAGTTCTTGCTCGAGACATTTAGACCACAGCTCTCGCACCAACACCTCAATCACGTTCATGACGTCCTCGCCACTCGCAAACGACATTTCCAGATCCAGCTGCGTGAACTCTGGTTGCCGATCGGCTCGGAGATCCTCATCGCGGAAACACCTCGCAAGCTGATAGTACCGATTGATACCACTGCCCATCAACACCTGCTTGAACTGCTGCGGACTCTGTGGCAGCGCATAGGCCATTCCCTTTCTTCGCGTAGGCACCACAAACTCCCTCGCCCCTTCGGGCGTCGACTTGAACAGTAAGGGGGTCTCAATCTCTAGGAACCCAAATTCAGTCTCGAGAGTCGAACGGCAGATAGCTGCAGCTTTTGAGCGGAACGCCAGCGCATCCCGAACACTCTTTTCTTGCCGTATTTGCAGATGGCGTGCTTCCGGAGGGTGGACCGCGTGGGGGGTGACCAATATATCTTTGGGCATGTGGTTCAGGACTTGGACTTCCTTAAGAGCGACCTCGAGCTGGTTAATCTTAATGACATCGCTGGGCTCTTTTATCGGTGACTGCTTTCGGGCTTTGAGCGTGCCTTTGAGGACGACTGGCGTGTTGGGCCCATGTTGTTTGAGCTCCTCGTGAGCGGGCAGAGCCGTACCGTCGTCGCCAAACTTTGCAGACGAAATAATCTGAATGCTGTGATTGAGATCCCGACTTATCAGCGGAACAAAGTAGAAGTTCTTGGACAGGTCGCTGCGACTGCCGAGGTATCCGTGTAAAAGTACATCCTTGCCCTCGAGTTGGAGATCGTCGAGGTCTTTGATCTCGTGCGTTGCCGCCGGAAGGGTCACTACAGAGATGAGCGCGTCGTTTCAATGTGGACCCTAAGAATACTCACGTGAGTTTTTGTAAGCTCGAAGCAAAGTCTGTTCGCTGCCTAGATCTGCCTTTTCGGGGAGTCGCTGCGCTGTGGTTTTGTACCCGCGGTTGGGTCGGCTCAAGCACGAGGCTGCATTTTGTATCGTGTACTTGGCTGCAACGAAGCGCCAAATCTCTGCATAGCTTGACGCAGCCCTGCTTCTTGCAGGTAGTCTATGTGCAGTGGTTCTCAGCAACATTGGTTTTGGGAAGATATAAGATGAGTTCACGTGAAATGACTCGAACAACTCGAGCGCCGCCAAGACGGTCCGAGCGCACGGTTGGCTGAGCTCCAAATTAGTACAGCTCTAGGAATCTTGAAAGGTTTTGCTCCGCCTTTTCTCTGCACCTCGTCTTTGCGACTTGCAGAAATAGCATTGCATATACTATGCCACATTTGATGATCTTGCTCGCCCTACACGGACAAGTACTATCAAGTCAAAAGTCATTACATCACATTTTCGTGCTTGGTCATTGCTTTCAATATCAATTTCATTATTTTTGGACTGTTTGTTGCACGCTTTGACAACTGTCTAAAGAGCGGCCGATATTCTGATCTGATCGAATCCAAATTCAACTCCAGCTAGTCTTCGCCCAAACGCCTCGCTGCCATGCTTGTATGCTGTTCTGCCATGTCTTGAAAGAAACACAAAAGTCAATCTGTCCATGCTTTACCACGCAGAGTGTCCTCCGTCGATTCTCATGTCAGACGCAGTCATGAATCTGCTAGCATCGCTGAGCAGGAAGACAGCAGCACCACGGTAGTCCTCCGGCTTGGAAAGCTTCTTCAGCATGTTCTGAGTTGGCCACTCGCGCTGGCGAGCGGGGAACTGCTCAAAGAGGGCCTTGACCATGTCGGTGACAATGTAACCGGGAGAGATGGTGTTGACACGGATGCCGTACTCGCCCCACTCGGCGGCCAGATTGCGGGCAAGCTGGATGACGGCGGCTTTGCTGGCATTGTAGGCCGGGCAGATGAGTCCACGGTTGGCAACTGTTCCGGACATGGAGGCGATGAAGGCCATGCTGCCGGGGTTTCCTTTGATGATCATCTGTCGGGCGACGGCCTGAGCGGTCATGAAGACACCAGTGACGTTTATAGACATCATCTTCTCGACATCGGCCTGAGTGTACTCGAGAGCCGACGTCTCCTGCTGGATACCGGCAGCAGCCAGAAGGCCATCAATGCCACCCTCGTTCTCGTTTGAGATGCCCTCGATGATGACGTTCAGGGCGGCAACATCACGAACGTCAATGGTGCGGTAGTGAAGCTTTGTGCCCATCTCTTCGGCCTTCTTCTGGACCTCAACGAACATCTCATGGGGCTCAGGCAGACGGTCGAGAACATAGACTTGTGCGCCGGCTTCGAGAAGTGCCTCGGACTGTGTCAGACCCAAGCCACGACCACCGCCAGTCACAATAATAGTCTTGCCCTTGAGGCTAAACTCGGGCAGCAGCGGCACTGTCTCGTGCGGGACCCTGAAGCGGGTGGACTGGATGGTAGAGACTTGCGGGGTAATAGCCTGCAGAGTCGGAGTCTGCTGGGCGTTCAGTGGCTGTGTAGGGGTGGTGCTCTGGAGAGTAGGGGTCTGCTTGTTCTGCAAGGAGGGGGTGGAGGAGTTGAATCTGGAATAGGCTGGTCAGCAAACTGCGAATTCAAATGCTCAAAATACCAGCGTAGGAGATGGTAGCCCAGATTGCCAAGAGACAAGCAAGTGGATGTCGCTTAGGTTTGGGCAAAGAAAAATAGTACGGTGATCGGCGAGCGATCTGAAGGGCCAAAGCCCCACTTGTGCCGCGAGCGTGGTAAAGATAGAAGCTTACCTGGTCTGTTGGACTGAGAGAGCTCTGATGGGCATGCGAGCGCCCAGGCTCGAGCGAGCAATACGTGCCACGGACATTGTGAGTGAGTGAGGTGAGCTTTATGGGACCGTGGAGGGGTTTCACGCCGTTGCAATCACGAAAACAGGGGGAGGAGAGCAGGAAAGAGGATTGAAGGAAAGATGATGGAAAGAGAAGAGCCAGCGGCAGCTGGGCGCAATATGTACTCGGGGCGTGAAGGCAGGCTGGTGCTGATGGGCGGCGACGAGACTCGCCCCTCGTGCGACCTGTATTGGCATGGAAGTCGGCACGCTGCGGTCGGAATTGTGAGACCCACGATGTCGGTCTGGAATCGGCATGGCCTGCTTGGGACGCGACGCACACGACCGGATGAGGAAGGAATGCAGTGGTAGGGTTTGCGGGTCTGGGAGTCTGAGAGGTCTGGCTGTGGTGGTGTTTGTTTGATAGTCGACTCGACTCTAGAGGCGGCTTGTGGGGCGGAAGCTGGGGTAAAGAAACTAAAAGTGTCAATGTTACGCCGATCTTGACTTTGGCGTGGCTGGAGTCGTTGCCCACGCTCCCATTCGCTGCCGACGCCTCACTCTCGCAGCTCCCGAGCTCGGGAATCGTGAACTTGGGCGCATGGTGTTTTGGTCGTAGCACTTGGCTGCTGGGCCAGACGCCTGCGACGGCGGAAAGTGAAGCGAAGCAGCAGTGATCCGGAGGCGAAACAAATGCCATCGTCGGCTTTCAACTCGGATGCAACAGCCCGCTTCCTGTCTTCGGCCAACCTGTTCGACTGACTAGTGTCCTCGTTGACTTTGTTCCTGGCCGTGGCACAGGACGTGAGACGCGTGTTGTAGGTAGGGGCCAAGGCGATGATCCGAGATCTCCTTCTTTAGCACGACGAGAAGCCCATTATGTGTGTGTGTGTGTGTGATGGCCCCCAAGACACCTCACAACATCTCATTCTTACGACACTGTCTCATCATCATCTGCCGTCCTTGACGTCCTTGAGTCCTTGACGGACCATCTCCTTGCATGTGTACATTTTTGGGACGTTCTCAACTCGACCCGCATTATTGTGACGTGCCCCGCAGCTACTGCGGCTGACAGTCCGTGTGCGGAATCCTATCTGTGGTTATCTGAAGTCTTCGGCTACGCTTCTGCCGTCTGCCACGTCTGCACGATGCGACTCCAGATAGCAGATACTCTCCGTGTGAGCAAAGATTCCGTTCCTCTCGGCTCTCTTGCATTGTCGTGCGCTGTCACCGCCTTCGTCCTTCTTCGACTATCGTACAAGTCAATAACCTTTACGCACCTGTGGTCCCTGGCCGAGTCCCGTTCCTGGCCATCTTTTCCTCGTCTCCCATCTGCGGTCCCCTGACCTCTGCCCTGGCCGCCTTTTTCATACTTTTGAGCTTCGCGCTCTCGGCCATCCTAGTCTCCAAGTCTCGTCGGTAGGCTTCCTCGTCTGCTTGCACCTTCTGTTGGAATCTGGCCCATTGCATGAACTGTGTTTCCGGCTGACTTCCTTCGGTTACTCGTTCCCTCTCCCGAAGTTCTTCCAAGCCACGTTTCACTCCGTCTGCCCACACCTCGTCGCTCACAATGGAGATAAGCTTTGTCTTCCATTTCCCGACTCGGAGGATCAAAAGACCTCCGTTATCAAGTACAAAGCCATCCAGAGTGTCCGTCTTGGCGCCCTGCTTGATCTTGCTGTATGATAGGTCATCTCTCATGGGCTGCCCGGCAGCTGTAGAGCCGACATATGCCCCACCGCTGGCAATCAGTCTGTTTCCTTCGTTGCGACTCGACACGAGTCCAACGTGCAATAACAGGGCCGGATAGCTCGACGACTTGACCCTTGAAACAGGAAGTGTGAAACCGTGGCTGAACCCTGTCTGCGAGTTGGCTTGCTCAGCATGTCGGTTGAGCCTCGGGTTGATGAACGTGTTGCCGGATTCCGGCCCGCCAGCCCCAGTCTGCGCTCCATCTGCCGTCCCGTCGACCTGTATCGTCTTGCCTTTCCATCCAAATAGTGCCGCAGCCTCGTCCTTGGCCTTTTCTGTCTGGTACTCGCCATGCAGCGCCAGGCACACTTGTTCCGCGAGCGCCTTACCCGCGATACGTTTGCTTGGCTCCCGCCCGTTCTCTTCCATAATCTCGGCTATCCTTTCCTTCGGCAGGAACGTGAACAGCTTGAGATAGCGCTCCAGATCCGCGTCCAGTGTCCTCACGAAAAACTGGAACTGATCAAAGACGCTGGTCATCTCGGGATCTAGCCAAATGGCGTTGCCTTCGCTTTTGCCGAACTTCTTGCCAGCTGCGGTTGTGAGGAGCGGTACCGTGAATCCGATTGGCGTCGCACCAGATAGATCATCAATCTGTCGTTCGATCTGGTCTTGCCGCGCAATGTTCATGAACGCTTCCTTGCCGGCGACGATGTTGCCCATCTGGTCGCTCCCACCTATCTGCATTTTGACATTCAACGACTTGTAGAGCTGCCACCAATCCCAGCCCTGAAGTAGCGGGTACGTGAACTCGGCAAATGACAGCCCGTCACCATGCTCCATCTTGTATCTCGCCGTTTCTCGCCCCAACATCGTCCCAACTCTTGTCTGCGTTCCCAACATGCGCAGAAACTCTGTGAGCGACAACTTGTGCAGCCAAGTATTATTGTTCAGGAGGCCCCTCTTCGAGCCCAGATCCAACTTGAAGCCCATCCGCTGCGTCAAGTGATGCTCGACATTCTTCATGATCGTCTTCAGCTGCAAATGCATCCTCGCGATATTCTCCTTCCGACTCGGATTACTCAAATCCCGACTCGTTGTCCGTCCCGTCGGATCCCCAACCTGCGCCGTCGCGCCCCCCAGCACAGAATACGTGTGATAGCCGTGCGCAAACATCCAGAACATGGCCATGAACGGCACTAGATGCCCGACGTGCATCGAGGGTGCCGTAGGGTCGATTCCGACGTAGACGCCGATTCGTTCTCGACGCATAATGTCTTCGGTCTTGGAGCGCTCGCCGGCAATCTGGTTGACGTACCCCCGATCCTCGAGGAACTTGAGCATCGTGGGTTGTTCGCCGGCGAGCTCTCGCGCGGCTTTGGCATTCCATAGCTCTTCCGCCTCTTTGCGCTTCGCGATCGTGGATTGGTGGATTCGGCGTGTCTGGGTTTTGGCCGCGAGGCGAGTCGTGGATCTGGAGTGTGCTCGACAGGCGGCGCACACGTAGTTTCGGCTGTCCGCTATCGCGGCGCCGGTCCGCGTAGCTAAGCCGCCCATGGCTGGAGCAATGGTAATCGTTCGAGTGGTGAGGTAGAGAAGCTGCGTGGTGAAGCTTTCGAGCTGCACGGAGCTTTCCCCCAAAAAATAATGCGTGAAGATCGGATCCGCGCCGGCAAAAAGTTTAGCGCGGATCCCTCCCTCCCGTCCCTGAGCTGCGGGGTCCGAAGTATACAAGCTTCCTTTCTCGGACGCGCTCTTTGGCTTCACGTACTGCAGCAGCATCTCGAGGCGAGCCGACGACAGAATGCCCGGCCGCGACATTGGGTGAATCCAGCCGTGTGGTTTGCGTTCTCCCGACGCGCAATTTATCATCTGTGGCCGACTGTTTCGCAACTTCAACCACATCGCTCACGCCCACTTCCACCTTCGCGCCCACGAACAAAAAGTCTGCATGACAGTTTCGTTTGACTGTCTTTACCTACTTGTGCCGATCGGGAACCCCTTCGACAAAGCCGGAACAAGGACCGCCAGGATGAAAGTCATCATCAAGCAATGGACCGCCGTCGCCGCATGGCACTGGGACATGCCCGAGGACGACGTCTGCGGCATCTGTCGAGTTCAGTTCGACGGCACGTGTCCCACTTGCAAGTATCCCGGCGACGACTGCGCTCTACGTACGTCTGATCAATGAATACCACCCATCTCCAAGAAAAAAGTCCTACCTCAGGAATGTCTATCGTGTCGCTGCCTTTGCGCTCCGTCGCTTCAATGTCATTCGACGGGGAGATGCTTCGTCGTCCTGACATGTTTCCTTCCCTGTTCCTGACTTTCGAACAGTGGTCGGTAAATGCTCGCATGCGTTCCATATGCACTGCCTCCTCGGCTGGATCCAGCAAGAGCAGAGCAAAGGCTTGTGTCCCATGTGCAGACAAAGTAAGTCGAACCCCCCCCCCCTCCCCCCTCACCATACATCCTCCCTCAACATCGCACCTGCCTCTGCACTCCCATCCGAAATCCTCTACGTCCCGAGCCCTCGCGCAGATCTAACACTTTCACAGAATTCGAATGGGACCAAGGCGACGATGAAATGGAAGACCCAACAATGGAAGCCGAAGCCGAAGCCGAAGCCGACAACATCGACCCCGACGGCGACGGAATGGAGGTCGAGCAGCGCGACGTGACGGAGGAGACTACGGAAGAGATCGAAGATCCATCTCGGCAGACGTCGCGCTGGGATGGACCGGCTCCTCCCCCGGGCTGGCGGGGCACGCAGTCCTAGGGTGATGCTTCTCCGACCAGCAATTTTCAGACGGGAAGTCTTGATTCTGACGGGATCATACGTCGACGGCGGAGTGTCTGAACCTGGGGTTGTGACTTGGGTGAGATGGGTCGACGGGTCTGAGAGATCGGACGGTCGTGCTTGACATGGTGCTGAAACCACACATTTTTGGGGGCTTTGGACGAACAGACGATGCTTTTCACGCAGCATCGATTACATGCCTTGAACTTTTCCGAAAGCAATATCTTCTGATGACGAATCAAGCTCAGGTAGAGCTTGCAAATCTTAGCGACCATTGGTCGCTGGAAATGGCGGTCGCTGCATTGAATTATTTGAGCTCTATGAGAATGCTTTGTTTTCGCCGCTTTCATCTTCGCTCGCCACTATGGAGTAAGGAAAAATGTGATGCTGGTAAGCTGACTTCGATTCTAATCGCTCTTTTCTTCACTGTATCCTCTTCTTGCCCTCTTCAATGGCACTTATCTGCGCCGTACTCAAAGCACGATTATGGGCGACGAACGGACCCAGTAGAGGATCACCATGGACTTTGCCCATGGTGCGCTGGTAGTCCTCCTCCGCAGCTCTGGGGGTATTGAGCTTGGGCCAGTTGACCTGTATGCCATGTTAGCGACGACGTACACAAACGGCAAATTCCTTGATTCACTTACGTAGAGCATTCCGTTTTTCAAGATGAACTGCCAGGAGTAGGCGCCGACGGCCAGCCAGAAGATCTCAAACAGTCGGATCCCCCAGACGGAGCCCCCAGGCGATTGGCCCGAGATCAACGCTATGACGACCAGGAATATGCTTGCAGTCAACAGGTATGGCATGCTTTGGATGAGTAAGGGTCGCCTGTCTGCAAAGACGAAATTACCGCCACTGCTCGGCGGCTTGTACTTGCCCAGGAAAACATCAAAGCCATCCTGCTTCGGTCCGTCGTAAAAGTTGTTGCCGACATATCGCATGATAGAGTTGTTCAGATCCTGCAGTGCACCCATCTTGGTTCGCTTGCCGGTACGAGTGAAATCGGTCTTCAAAGCGCCGGTTCCGGAGTACGACCGACTGACGACATCGGCGTTATCGGCCCAGACGTTGCGGAACAGGTCTTCGAATCCGAGGTCTTGCTCGGTGCTCTCGCCCTGCCCAAGGATGCCGACGTCCTGTAATTGGCGTGTCAGCGTCCAGCGTGCGAGCATGCTCTGCACGACATTGGTCCGGTCGAGACAGTCCATGCAGTTTGTTCGAACGACAGCGGTCTGTCGGTTGCGCACGTCGAGACGTCCTTCTTTGTCACCGGGCATGTCCACGGCCCGGAAGTAGCCGCCGTCGATGAGACCGGGCTTCAGCTGGTCGAGAAGGAGGAGAGCGCGTTCCCATTTCAGACCTTTTGTCTCGTTGTGGAAGTCGAAGTAGATGTAATGCAGGCGATCAAAGATCGATCTCCTTGTAGTCGGTTCGATGACGTGTAACTTCTCGGAAGTGCGGTGGTCGCCGGCCTGAGCCGATGCGGAAGATGTCTGGAGGAGGTCGACCATTTGCTCGTAGGCGCGCTTCACGCGTTCCTCGCGACCTTTCTGATTGACCAGGTTGACTAGCCAGTTCTCGCCGTACAACTCAATCTGCTCACGAAAGTGCTTTTGGGCTGCCGATACCGCCGTCTCTGCGCCTTTGACTACCAGAGACGGCGTGTATTTTAGCTTGTTGACTTCAGCCCAGTACGCTGGCACACTTCCGCGTGTCTGCACGTAGGAGAGGATTGTCTTTTCATCGGCACCGCCCGGGAACAAGTTGCTTCTCGCCAGATTGCTCTGATTGCCATAACCAATCAGACCCTCGGCGCTGTCGTTCAAGATTGCAATTTGCTCCGTCTCATTGTAGTTGGACACATGTCCTTCCTCGTCGATTCCTCGCGAGAAGTATCGAGTCCCTGCACGGTGGCGAGATCTTCGGGTCACGAGCGTCAAAGTCAGAGTGTGGCCCTTGACTCTCGTGGTGGTGATTCTCATCATGCCATACATAATGGGTAAGATGAAGGGATCGACGCCAGGTTGCTCACGCGGAGGACCTCGTGCCAAGCGCCCCGTGCCATTGCGAAAGTCGATCAAGTCAGACTGAATGAAGCGATTCCAGAAAAATCGGTCGTCGGCACGCGCCCACATCGGCAAAGCCAAGTTCGCTTCCGCCTGTCGCTGAAAACTGTTTGTGATGTCAAGTGTGTACGAGAAATACATCGGACCACTCTTGAGAAGATCCTTGGTCATTGCATAGTACTTGTCCTCATCCGGGTCGTGTATCTGGCGTTCCTGCAATGGCAAAAACTCGGTAGCGATGACCTTGAAGACTTCGTGGCCTTTGAGCCTACCCATGGATTGAGACTTGGTCACGACGACAACATAGCGATCGAGCTTGAAGCGCAAGATGCCAAGGATGCCTGAAATGCTGGAGACGCGCTGGGAGCCCGTGATCTTTCCATCGTGCAGGCGTATGTCTCCACTGGGTCGTTCGATGACGAGAGTCGGCGCAGCAGGATTGGAAGGTGAAGAAAAGGCGTAGTGTGCAGGAGATGCATGGACGTTGATGTCCCTGAAGGGAAGTAGGGTGGACATGATGGCTAGTCCTGCACCAGATGCAGCGATTCGAGTCGTTTTGTTGTGTCAATATTATCCGAGTTGTTTTCTAGACGCGCTTTTCTCTGAATCTATGGACGGCTATACATCGCTGTCAGCAACGAAACATGTATGAATGTTTTTGGGGCCACAAAGGGAAGATATGAACGGGACCATGAGCTGTGGCGCTCAAGAGAGCAGTAGACAGAAGGTAGGCATGTATACAGTATCGCCGCGAATGAATTGACGTGAAGTGGCTGGAGAACACGGGATGAAGCGTACCTCCGGGAGTGACTAGATCGGACCAGGGATCGCTAAGCTCAATCATCAAAGTACAAATCGAAAGCTTGAACGGCAGGAAAATATGATAAAGCGCAGGCTTTGGGACCTGGAAGGCTGGTGATACAGGAAATGTGGCCAGAGATGGCGTGGCGGCTCTGGACGACGGCTAAGATGACGAAGTCTTGGCGTCGCTCATCGCTGCCAGCCTTGAGTCTCAGATTTATTATATCTACTGACTGGCACCAATACTGATCTGTTCTCAAGTTGCACCGTCAGGACCACATCCAACCAAGTCACAGTCTGAAGATTGCTCAAAGCGAACGTGTCCGGAATTCTTTCGATGATCGGTAATGTGGGAACTCAGGAATTAGTTCTTCCAAACAAAGTGTTAGCGTCTACCCTATTTCATTGGACACGTAACGCGATAATTTCTATGGACAAGCAGGCTCAAATCATTCTATCGAAATCGCTGTGATTGAAGTGAAGGAGTTCAAAGGCTGAAAGGTATTAAGCGGTAGATTCACGTGCGCTAGAGCCGGAACGCGCACGGCCCGCTCAGTCGCATTCCAAGAAGCGCCGGCGGAGCGTTAAAACGTATCCCCACATCTCACAGAACAAAGTCTGCTGACTGACGCAGAGCTGCAGAAGCCTTGCCGTACTACGTGGCTTCTGCGCCGCAAGCATATAAGCAGATCTTTTGCATTATATTGTGATTTCACATGCCAGCAAGCATATAAGACGTGCCAATATGACGGAATCAAAGCCGGAGGATCCCAAGTTAATCAGCGATGCAGCAACCCAAGCAGCTGCAGAAATAGTCCACGGAGATGCAAGTGCTGAGAATGGCGAGCAGATAGCCGCCACCGCGGATCCAGAAGCGAGGAAGAAGAAGGCAAAGAAGAGTAAAGCCAAACAAGCTCTTTCGGCCGCTTCTGAAGTGGGGTCGTCATCATCAAATGCTGCTGCCGAGCAGTCCGGTTCGCTAGGTGCGAAACTGACGCCGCAAATGGCCAAGAGGATGATGGAGATGAATCCGGCTTTACGGGCTGAATTTGCGGGCGTAGAGGAAGGTGCTGCACTGGAAAAGCTTCGAAAGATGGAAATCTCCCAGCTAATGGCGGGCATGACCTTGAACGGCAACAATATCAAGGACATGGAAGCCTACAAGTTCTGGTCAACACAGCCGGTGCCACGTTTCGATGAGAAGCCTAAAGATGTTAAGCCAGACGGGGCAATCAAAGAAATCAAAATCGAAGAAGTCTCCCAGGAGCCGAGGAAGCTCTACGACGGGTTCGAATGGGTGGTCATGGATCTGGAAGACGACAAGGAATTGACCGAAGTCCACGAACTTCTGTCGTTTCACTATGTCGAGGACGATGCCGCCATGTTCCGTCTCAACTACGCCTCGTCTTTCCTAAATTGGGCGCTGAAATCGCCAGGGTGGAAGAAGGAATGGCACATTGGCGTTCGAGCCAGCAAATCCAGGAAGCTGGTGGCGTTCATCTCCGCAGTGCCCTGCAAGTTGAGAGTGCGTGGCCAACTACTCGACTCGGCCGAGGTTAATTTCCTGGTCGTACACAAAAAGCTTCGTGGCAAGCGATTAGCACCCGCAATGATTGAGGAGATCACGCGACAGTGCTATCTCCAGGGCGTTTTCCAGGCTTGCTATACCGCCGGGACCATCATTCCGAAGCCCATCAGCAGCTGCCGATACTACCATAGGTCTCTGCAGTGGCAGAAATTGTACGAATGCAAATTTGCCGGACTGCCCGTTGGAAGTACAGTGGCGAGACAGGTGGCCAAGAACAAGATTCCGGACCGACTACACGTCAAGGGGCTGAGAGAGATGACAAAGTCTGACGTGCCCGGCGTGACAGATTTATTGGATCGGTATCTAAAACTGTTTGCAATGGCGCCAGAGTTCTCAGAAGAGGAAGTTGCGCATTGGATGGTGCACGATCCCAATCTGTCCAAGGAGCAGGTCATATGGAGCTATGTGGTCGAAGATCCGGCAACGAAAAGGATCACGGATTTTTTCAGCTTCTACCTGCTTGAGAGTACGGTGATCAACAACGAGCAACACAAGAGCATTCGAGCGGCCTACCTCTTCTACTATGCAACTGAAGCAGCGTTTGGTGGGAACAAGGACGCCCTGAAGGCACGATTGAATGAGCTGATGCTGGATAATCTGATTTTGGCCAAGAAGGTAAGCGCACCGAATTGTGTATGAATGCAAGTTGCTGACCTGAGCAGGCTGGTTTCGACGTCATGAATGGGCTGACTTTGCTCGACAATCCACTGTTTTTGGATCAGCAAAAGTTCATGGCAGGTGATGGACAATTGCACTTCTATCTGTTCAACTATCGCACGGCACCGATCCCCGGTGGTGTCAACGAGAAGAACATGCCCGACGAATCGCGCATGGGCGGCATCGGCCTGGTGATGCTATGAGATCATCATAAGGTAAGCTGATTGAAAGGCGTGCACTGCAGAGGCACTGAATCAATATCGAGACATTGTACTTTATTTTGCAGGGTTAACTGCGCTGGAGCGGGAAATGATGTGGATGTTTCAGATGGGTGTGTAAGCTCGAGCCAACGGGTGACGACCAGCGCAGTGCACTGCACTGTGCTGCCGGAGCAATCGGGCAACCCAAGCATGAAACATGCCGGCCAGCAGATGGCCATGTTCTGGAGCTTTGGAGTGGTTACAGCAGCGCGACCCGAGCCGGAGCCGGCAGGGCGGGAATGGCTGTGACGCCGACGGCGCTCATCGTATTGCTGATCTACCCTCTGCTGCTGTGATAGACGACGATGCTCTGCGTGCGATGTGCTGTGCCGACCAAGCTCAAAAGCTCGATTCCTTGATATGGACCATCTGAACAGACTTTATGGTGCTCACTTTCTCGGAAGTGTTGTCGTCGAATGCACCATACCTTGAGCTTATCGAGTTTATCAACACATTACGCTGTGACTCAAATAGCCACCGTTAGCCACGGCCACAACCATCATTGACACTTCTCTGAGACGCATGTCTGCTCACAGCTCCCAAGCCTGGGCAAGCGGGCAGGGCCAAAGAACCGATACGTGGTCATGCTCGAGCCGCGTGCGACCACGGGACGAATGACAGGGAGGGAGTGCGAGTGATGGCGGAATGCCTCAAAGTCCCGAAGTAGCCCTGTGCTTTCGTGCTTTCAGGGTCGCTTGACCAGATCCAGGGTCCGGCTGTCGCTCGTGTGGAAAGACAGTATCTAGCACGGACGTACGTGCTGATATGCACTGCATGCATGAGCGCGTCACGTATGCAGGCCGGCTGAGCTTAAGCTGAGACTGCAACAAGAACAGCTTGAAACTCGAATGTCGGTGACTGGAATGGCGACAGTGCGTCGATATACAGTAGGTACGTAGGACTTCTGGCAGAGCGAGGGGCAGCAAACAGGAGCAGGAAGAGCGAAGCCAGATTAGAAGTCTGCTAATGAGAGATGAACGAACGGCTTGGGCTGCGTCGGGCTCCCGACATCCAATAGCCAGCCCACGCCCTTGCAGAACAAACAATCATCCGTCTTCCTCTGACGGCTTTACCCTGTTGGAGACATCGCATCGCGTCGCATAATAACTGTCCTGAAGCTCCTGTTTCTCCCAGTTATCCCTGCAGGCATGCCTTGAGCTGCATCACATTTCGCTGCGCGCGTGTCGTTTCCAGCATCGTCTGCCGTTCGTCTTCCCTTTACTTGCTTGCTCTCGTCCTCTCTGCTATCAGGGCCACTGGGGCAGTGCGTGATCGAAGGAAGCGACTCGTTGGGCGCCGGCTGCTTGACGTCTCGGCTGGCTGATGCGCGTCGATTCATGTGCAGCAAAACATCCGGCGACATTGTCGCTCATCTCTCCTCCACCACCACCACCACCACCTAACATTCGCGCCGCAACATTTCTCAGCCTCAGCCACCACCGCCTCTGCTGCTGCCGCCATTCAACTGCACGAGGTGCGTCCTTGCTCTGCTGCGCGTCGCCTTGGACGTCCACTCAGCTGCCTGTGCAACGCCGTATCCTGCGTCGCTTCAAACGCCGCCTGCCCTGCACTTGGTTATCTATCTCACCTCTCACATACTACTGTCAGGCGCCCAACTAGGCTCCTGCTCTCGCCCTGATCGCTCCTCCCGCCTTCAACGTCCATCGATCTACCCTTCGCAGCTTTTTCCCAATGCCATGGCTTCGGCAGTCCTAGGTGACGTCGTGACGGATATTTCGCGGCATCCCTACGACTCCTACGGCCTTGTCGACGCCCACGCCTCTGACAACGACTCGAACAACGTCAACCAGCACAACGATTCCTCTTACCAGCAGCATCGCCTTGCCTCTACTTCCGCCGTCCCCAGCTCGAGCTCGTCCTCCGCCGTCCCCGACCCCACGCATCGCCCAGCTTCGCAGCCCCCCGCCGCCATCAATATCCCCCAGACTTCGAGACAGGTCCCCGCGCCGTCAGAAGACATTGGCCCTTTCGCACGTGGGCATCGTCCACCGCAGCATGATTTTGACCCCAATCAGGCATATGAACAGCTGCGACACGCCCAACGCGCCGATCACGATCTACACAGCACTGCCCCGCGCACGGCGACAGCGGCCACCTTCGCCGGTTCAGGAAATCCACAATCACTACTAGGAGGCCAAATGACTTCTCAATCTACACAGACGCCTCTCCAATCGTCACAGGCTCCCGATGGCACACAAACTTCGGCCCCGCCGGCATCTCCGCCCTCCCCCCAGCTTCTCCCTACGATTCGCTCGTCCTTGTCCATGTCTGGAAACACCAGCCCCGCTCGGATAAAGGTCCGCGATCTCAATCATATACAGTCGTTTGCGTCTGAAGAGCTGCTGGCTCGCTCCAGCCGCAATCCGTCAGCTCGCAACTTGCGTGGGACTGCAGGCAGGGCGGAGGAAGGCGGAGGACAGCCTGCTCAGAAATATGATATTGCGCAGATGCCTGTGACAGACATTATTGAAATGGTGGCCGGCCTCTTGACCAAGATGACCTCGACGAATGATAAGGCACACGAGAAGGATGTGAACAAGCATATACCGAGCCTTCAAGACGCAGCTGTGGCGGCCGCGGCGGGTGTCAATGCCCCAAACCCTGCCGGCCCTCCCAGACCAGCAACGGGACAAAATGGCAGCGACGGCTATGTCGATGTTAGAGGCATGCACAGACAGACGCAGTCGGTGCTCAGTTTCCACGGCAAAAATGTCCCAAGCATCAGCATCTTGATGTACCTCTCACGCATACACAAGTATTGTCCGACGACGTACGAGGTCTTTCTCAGCTTGCTCGTCTATTTTGACCGTATGACGGAGAACATCAACAAGGGAGTGGTACACAGCTTCAGGAACATGGACCCGGAGGAGGGTCTTTTGGGATCTCCTCCGCCTTCGAGATCTAGCGACAGACGCCCAGCAGCTCACTCACGGCATGCGAGCATGACAGGAGAGGCTTTGCATACGCAAGGGGAAGAGTCGGGGGCCGGCAAAGTGGGAGTAGACGTCAAGCCACCAATCATGCATCCGTTTGTCGTCGACAGCTTCAACATTCATCGACTGATCATGGCCGGCGTCACCTGCGCCAGCAAGTTCTTCAGTGACGTTTTTTACACCAACTCCCGTTATGCCAAGGTAAGTCGTCACCAAATCATTCGTTTCAATGCTCGAGTTGTTGGCTAATCATCCTTCTCAGGTTGGCGGTCTTCCCCTACATGAACTCAACCACCTCGAACTCCAATTCCTTCTCCTCAACGATTTTAAGCTTTTCATCCCGATCGAAGAACTGGAATATTACGGCAGCCTTCTCGTCGAATTCTACGCAGAAGAGATCCTGGCACAACAGCTGAAGGAACGACAGGAGCGCGAAGAGCGACAGAAACGCGAGGTCGCCGAAGGAAGTGGTTCCAGTGCGTCGGGAGATGCGAGCGGCGACGAAGATGGTGTGCATATGCATGGTTAGGTGCCGGAGACTGGGGGTGCGGGCCCGATGCCACCGATGACTGATGAGATTTTTCACGGCATGATGCGTGATTTGATGAAAAATCGCGGATGGATGCTATGAGCGTGTTCGCGTGGAGTGAAACCTGGTCTGTTGCCCTCCCGAAGAGATTTGACGCATGCATCGCACTCTGGTCGGGATGGGTACCAGGAGTTTATCCCATGGTGCAAGCCAGCGGCTGGGCAAGGGACCTTTTGGGATTGCCACGTCCTGGTCAACATTGGTGGGAGGACGGGATTCCTCACCACGCCCTGGACTGGGAGGTCCGGGTCTGCCGACTCCATAAGTATCGTTTCTGATCTATCGAGTAGTTCTGCTGTTGGAAGGCGCTATACGAGATCTATGGCATCCATCTGGCTGTCTGGGAATCTGAACATTGTTCAAGGCTTACAGGTGCGAATCGTCGGAGGCAGAGAAGGCGGGGCAAGATGCCGGTGCGAAGGACATTGGGTGCATGAAGACGACATGGCCTTTTCAAAGCAGCATGCTTACTTCAAACATTTATCTAGACGGATCTGGAGTTTTGAATGGAATACACCAACCTTTTTTTCCTGGTTCGCATAAACAGCCTTTTTTTTGTTTTGTTTTGTCTGGTGGTTAGCAATTCCGTTCCGGGGTGATTTCACGTTCTTTCGCTCGACCGACGTTAATTTGACTGCCAGGGCAGGCTTCTGGAGCTTCTCAGCAGGCAGTCGCATTGCTGCTGGACGGCTTCTATGGGTGTGACAAGTCTATCAGAGGTCATGCTTATCTTACGCTTACGGCAAGAGGCGACCATCGATCTCGCGGACTTCTTGTAATACCGCTGCATATTCCATTTCATACCTTTGCCGTTAAACACATTAATTATACACAAATCTTGCAGAGCGCCTGGCCACACATCACGAAACCCGAGTCACGGAACCGTCAAGTTTGCTGAACTCGATCCCGCTCCAAACATCCCCCTCCGTGCGCTTCTTCGCTTCTTCCCGCCTCGACTTCAATATCGTGTACGCAAGTCTGACGGACCCGAGCACGAACAAGATCCCGGTCAGGAACATGGCGGCCACGATATAGGGCTCGGTGCCGATCTGGACCCGTTGGACGGTGGGGGTGTAGCCGACGGTTTGCGCGGCCTCGAGCTCGAGCTGGGCTCGCCCGACCCAGACCAGGATGTCGTCGATGGCGACGGTCACGGCGTCGGCGACCGAGTCGAAGATCATCGGGTCGTCCTGATCGAAGTCGGGCGCGAGGTAGCGGCCGGCCGCGTAGTTTTGCAGGTTGGTTTCGAGGGCGGAGCCGAGCTCGGATGCGTACGGCGAGGATTGGAAGCGGCTGACGACCTCGAGCTGCCGCATGGCGGTGCTCGCCAGTTTGCCGTCGATGCCGGCGCGGTCGAAGTCGCCCACTTGCGTGAGGTTGGTGACCTGGATCCAGGCGCTGCTCGAGCTGGTGTCGTAGGTGTCGCTGACGTTGAACTCGGTCGGAACGAATTCGATGTCGCATTGGATGCGGTTGAAGCGGCTGTAGTAGGTCCCGCCGACGGCTATGATCAAGGTCATGCCTTTGTCGGTGACGCTCGTTTGCCATCCGACGGCGTCGCCGTCCGGGTCGCCCACAATGCTGTAAGGGAGCACTTGCGTGCCATTGGGATACTGGCCGTCTGTCTTGTAGATGGTCGGGATGCGCGCCGGGTTCATTCCGAGCGACAGGCTGCTGTTCGTGATACTGGTCAACTTGAACGCCGAGGAAGCATTGCGGCTGCAGACCACGTTGGCGTTCAGGCCTTTTTCGATATAATTGCGGCCTGTGGGCATTCCTTCAGCTGGGTTGAAACTGACAGGGATACCGGCGGCCGAGCCCACGCCAAACGAACGTCCCGAGTAGAGATAGGAGTCGTTTATAGGGCTTATGTGATAGTAAAGTTTGTTCAACCTCACGATTGTAGACCCTAATGCCATGCTCGAGTAGATGGTGCTCGATGCGCTGCTGCCAGCACAGCCGTCGATGTCGTTTCTGCGAGCTGGGGCAGTGAAATTGAGAAAACAAGTTGACGTATTGCCTGACCTCTCGTTGTTTGCCCAATTGAACTCGGTTGCTGGTGTTTAATTCGGAACCAGGGTGGCATTCGCTGTTGGTAGGTCTTTTGGCTTGCCACTAGGCGTCAATGCGCCTACCCAGATAAGGTGAGGACCAAAGAGTAACGCAAAGCAACTGGTGCCGATGATGAATTCTTTAAAGGTCCACTGTCCACCAAACACAAGCTTTGACCATTTTTGAATGTCTTCTTCAGAGGGACCATCGTCACTCATGTCGCCGCCACCCGCACCTGCGTCGTCGGAATTGTTCAAGTTCACGTTGCTAAGGAACCATTTGAACACAAAGTTATCCTTGATGTTGATTCCCACAGCTTTGAAAAGGTTGCTGCTGGTGATTCCATTCAGATATGTAATGGCCGAGACGATGATCGAAACCACGACCTGAGTATCGTTGGGGTCGTCCAGGCACCATTTGAGAAGGTAGCCACCGAAGCTCTGATTCCGCGTGATGAAGACGAGGAGCATGATGGAGGGGATCAAAGGTAGAAGGATCGCAGCGACCGTGATTACCCTCCATATCAAGCCGCCTTTCTCGAGCAGGATTTTCTTGAGCCAGGGATAATCGTCGCCAACCTTGTTGGCGATGCCGGTGATGGTGCCCTTTCCTCCATCCTGGACGTCGTTCAACGCCCGAATTTCAATAGGAGCAGCATCTTTGTTACCCCCCTCTTCAGGCTTCGGCGGGGGAGTTGGGCCCCGTGTCGGTGCTTCTGCCATCCGGGGCCTTGATGATGGTCTTCCTGGTGTAGGTCTCCCTGGTGTAGATCTCCCAGGAGCCGACATCGAGCCTTCGAGATTCTGACACAGTCAGGCTAGAAGAGTCTGTATCAACACGAGCAAACCAGCACTTGAAAGGGAAAAGCGGGATGAAGAATCGCTTGCTACCTAGGCGAGGGGATGGCTTGAGCAGATGCCCTTTCCCAAGGCACTGAGGCGCCAACATCGCGAACTATATCTCGGAGCGTCTTTGCCAGCCTGGTCAAGCTCGCAAGGCTGGCAGCTAAATTCGTTCGCCAAGAGGGTGTCCAGACCATGGCAAGTCAATCCAACTTTCCTCAAATCAGAAGGCCATGCGTCCATCAGCTCACCTACAGACCACGCCTTCCTCATCAAAGTGTGATCACGCTGCATGAAACAATCACCTGAAAAGTTATGTTCAAATCGTAGCGTGCCGTCCAAGCCGAGCGGCACACGCCGTGATCATAGCGGAGGGGTGCAAGGACGCTGGGATCATGGTCCTCTCAACGTTCTCATTGGCTGGTGCAGACAAATAGAAGGCCGGTCTCACGGGCTCCCCACGAGGCTGTTGCGTAGCGCTAATCGAAACTGGGGTTGCAGATTGTCCCGGAGGCTGGAAATGATCACGCCCGAAGAAAGCTTGAACATCCTTTAGCGTGACTCCATTGGTGCGAAGACTCCATCTGGGTGGCGTCGGGCGTCTCGAACCGTTGGCGGATTTGGTATCATCTTGCTGCTGATTATAGGCCAGAGCCTCGTAAGCCCTGTAAGGTGTGGATGAACGCCTTTTGCCAGTTGCGCGACGACTTGCGCAACGAGTCGTGCCGTACGACCTTGGCTGCAGATGCGACTCCGGGGTTTCCAGTTCAGCGTCGGCAATT
This sequence comes from Cyanodermella asteris, assembly GCA_900618795.1. Lineage (NCBI taxonomy): Eukaryota > Fungi > Ascomycota > Lecanoromycetes > Ostropales > Stictidaceae > Cyanodermella > Cyanodermella asteris. The sequence continues at coordinate 665,565 of UYJD01000003.1, read as the reverse complement.
TATAGGTATGGGCTGTGCAGGAATTATGAGGTGCAATCGTGCGGTGTCGGAAAAGTAGACGAGCTTGCTCTGGCGCTGCCTGTCCACGCAACAAGTAACCATGATTTCGGTTAAGAGCATCGCGCAATTAGTGCGCAGTCTGCGACACATTCACAATGCTGCTATTGCGTCGTGCATTTGCGATGAGAGGATAGTCTGTTTCCCCTTCCAGAACTTCACCATGGCTCCTCAATCAAGCAGCTGAACACTTTTTTTTTTAGAGGGCGCCCGCCCCCACGTTGAATTGATACCTCGTTTATCTAGCTCAGCGACTACGCTTCGGAATCAATACGACCAGCCTGATCATCAGGGCTGCTCGGTCATGTCTGCTTTGCTGCCTCCGTCCCCAGGACGTCTGTACCCTTTTTCGTCCACTTCCTCATCTCAATCCCCTCAACCCCAACATCGACCTTGAACACTGCGCCCGCGAATTTCACACTCTGAGGATACTTGGCGGCATTTTCCTCCTGCGAGCTCGTCACATACAGGTCCGTCCCAATGATCCTCGGGCAGGTCGGGCATCTCGTCGGCAACAGTACCTCGCCGACCTTCACGCCCCTTCCACCCTCATCCCTCAGCCTTACGACCTTACTTCCTCCATGGATTGCAGCCCATATATGTCCCTCTACATCCTAGCAAAAGCCGTCCGGTACAGCGTCTTCAGGCTCGTCCGCCCCAATCTTCCACCACTCTTGCGGATTGGAGATCTGCCCCGTAGAGCCGTCAAAGTCATACGCCCACACAGCCTTCGTTGGCGAATCGACGGAGTACATTGTCTTCCCGTCCTCAGTCCAACCGATACCATTCGGTATCGTAGCCTTGTCGATCGCACGCCTGACGCTCCCATCCTGCTCGAGCACGAATACTGCGCCTTCATTCGTCGGGTCCTTCACCAAGGGGTCATTCATCATTCCGAGCCAAAACCGTCCTTGTGGGTCAATGTTTCCATCATTCGCTCTCATGCGCTGGGACTTCTGCTCCGCATTCTCCCCCGGCGCATTCCACAGGCGGGCCTGGTCGGCGATGTAGGTGAGGGCACCGCTGACGCGGTCCATGTACGCAAAGCCATATTTTGCGCCAACGATGAGCGATATGTTGGCTTCGGGCCCGGATATGTCAGCGCTGCAGCCGACGCATTCTTGCAGTTGTATTGTGGTAAGACTAGAAGGCCCTTTGGAGAGGTTGACAAAGTGGAACTGTTTGTTGACAATGTCGACGAAACGAAGTTTATCGGACGAGGCTTCGTAAAAGGGGTGCTCGCCGAGTTTGCAGGCGGTTTTGAGCCACGGCTGGAATTGTCAGTTATGTGAGACACAATTTATATCAAGAAACTTGTTTAACCGTAAGCTAGGTAGACAGAACTCTCTTGGAACACCTGATGCTCCAGCTCATCAGACTGCTTCATGTCTCTTTGTGTGTGAAGCACAGAGAACAAACAAGACAGAAAGGAATTGGTTGTCCCACGTCCGCTAGCACGAAGTGAATATATGTGAATATGATGACCACCAACGGCGCGCAGTGTGGATAGGTAGTGGTGGTGCAAAAGGAGTAGTGAGGTCATGTCGGGCTCACTCCGCACACGAATGGCGGCGAGCTTGGCGGCGATGCGGAGTTATCTCGCCGATGACCGGCTCATACATTCGACGAGCAAACAAACCAGAGGCAGAATCCTTCTGAAACGTAGTCTCCAGCATCTCCTGGAAAGACCGTCTGGCTTGTCAAGCTCTACCAACCATCGAAGGCCCTGGAAAGTAGCGCATGGGATACAATTGGTTTGGGTGGAGCTCCTACATACCGGCCCTTGGCCTCGGCCGCAAGGTGATGATGGCGTCCGACATATCCAATAAGGAACGAATCGTCCAGAATAGCCATCTCCTCCGACTTCCCTCAGAACTTGCCACCCAGGTCATCTCATACGTCTCTCCGAAGAGCCTAGCTGATTTATCCGCCACATGCGCTCAGTTATACGAGCTTGTACATACAGACACCCACTGGAAACAGCGAATGCTCCAACATGAATTGGCCCAGAAACTCACATCACCGGCACCATTCAATTCCTGGGAGGATCTCTTCCTGGGGCATTATCCGTATTGGTACCTTGTAAAGCACAAGATATGGTTTGCCGACGGGACGGAAAGTGATGGTGGGTTGGCGGGGCAAATGATTGTTTGCCATTACGATCAACGAACCGGCAACATCATGGGCTACGCTGTGGTCGGCGAGAAGGGCTTCTCGCAGACTCACGTTTGGCCCGAGAAGCCCAACGTGAACATCCATGATTTTCATCCGCGATGTCGGCTACACCTCGAGAATCCGGTTTTGCGGCTAAGACCTCGGCCAGGGGCTCTTCCACCACGGTACGACAAGAGAGCGGAAAAAGAACCGCGGGGCCTTGCATCTCAACGATCAGCTCAGAACGATCTGAATCAGGCTCACAACATCGACAACCATATCATGCTGACCCGCGCTGTTCCCCCTGCACGGCAGCACGGAAGTATGGTTCTTTGGCCCCCCAAACGACTTCCCGCCATAGATCGTGTCAGACGACTGTCACCCTCATTATGGACACGGATGGAAAACGAACGAGCCGATTCCGTAGGCACGATCAGGGGTACAACCTATGAGCGACCCACATCACACGCCGAGTTCTGTGAATCAGCATTTCGACTCCGGAAGAAGCTCGGAGGTCATCCCGCTAGATTGTACGAGCTAGTAGCAGGCGGTCTCGAAGGGATCAGCATCAGAGGAGCCGGAGTCGCAACATTCAGCACGTTCCCGGAGGAAGCGTATCGCCCGACCAAGGAACGACCATACCAAGGTATCTGGGTAGGCGATTATGCCGCCCATGGTTGCGAGTTTCTCTTGATACGCCAGAAGATCACGAAAGCGGAGATGCGTGCCAGTGAGCCTGCTAAGCCCAGGCTGGACAATCTATTCCACGGCGGGAACCCCATCGTGAGGGACGATCCACCGAGTCCGTTGGTGGGTTACGGAAGTAGCGATGATGAAGAGGACGACTCGGAGATTCCCGAAGGCGATGAAGTTGGTGAAACTGGCCGGTTGGAGGCAATCAAGATCACTGGAGACGTAAATGTTCCCAGGGGGGAATTCACTTTCGTAGCCGAGGACATTGGCAAGGCTGGTGAGCAGTTCGTGGGCAAGTCGGCGGAATTTGAGGGCAAACGTGTGGTCAAGAGCTGGGGCCACATTGCTGCGCGAGGCTTCATTGATGGTAAGCTTTCTTTCTCTTCCCCGCTCAAGTTGAAAAGCTCGAACGTCTTGGTTCACGAACCTTGGAAAATGCTGACCTTTCAAGACGTCTTTGTCACAGCGGACTTGATTCTGGTCTCGCACGACTGTCTGGCTCAGCATTGGGCGGAGTTCGGTCACGTTGCATTCTACCGAAGGGTCGACGTGGACCAATTCTTCAGTCCGGCGAATAGCGAGACCGTGATGCAACTGTAAATATCAAACGAAAGCCACCAACAGGTTTTAGCGACAGCACTTTGGGGACCCACGATGAGGCATTCGCGAAGATATGACTCGCGCGGATGGAGTATTTAGACACACGACGACATGAGTGTACATACCTCAAGACCGAACATGATGAAGAAGACATGTTTTGGCGATTGATCGTGTCTATCGGCCCCGTGGATTCTGGAAGATTGACTTCACACATCTGCTAGTCCAAACCATGTTCGAATCGGGCCACCAGTATTTACGGCGACGATAGCCGGTCTGCTACTTGCCCAGATAAACCTGTACGCTGCTAGGCATTTCACCAACGACATTGCTACGTCCCCCCTCTGTCGCAATCCGCTCCATCCCAACGCCAACCACCACAAGCCCCGCCTCCAAATCCACAATCCCATTAGCATCCGCAACGGCAGTCTCGCACACCGTTCGCTGCACCTCCAATCCCGCGTCTCCCCTGCCAGACCACTCCCGATCGACGCTCATCCGCCACTTCACGACCCTCTGATCTGAGCCCGTCGAACTGACCGTGACCGCGACGCGATCACCTACCGATGCCACTTGTCTCGACGGGTGAGCGGGGGCAATGGCGTTCACGGCCGCTGCATGTGCCCGGGGTATCCGCGTGTGGTGAGTCACGAACGGAGCAGGAGCATTTTCCGTTTGTGCGAGGAGGGTGATGACCACTGCGCCGTCGTCGCCGCCGGTGACGATGATGTGGAATCCCGAGGGAAGTGCGTGGACCAGCATGGCTTTGATGGCGCCGTGATGGATCTTGTACTTGGTGAGCACGTTACAGCCGGGAGTCTGGTCCGGATCGGGCGCCGTCGCTGGTGGCTCCTCCAGTTGTGCATTCCAGATGGCGAGATAGCCATCAGTGCCCGCCGTGATCAGCATCTTGTCGTGGCCTGAGGTACTGGAATCGAGCACGTCTACGCAGGTGAGGCAGTTTTGGCCGTACCGGCCTCCCGAGACCTCGACGAAGCCTGGCGATGAAACTTCACACCGCCATATCCGCAGACTTGAGTCCGAGTAGACGACCGCAACGTGTGCAAGTAGGTCTGGCCCCTGATCGGCACCGCTCTCAGCCCTGCCAATGAAGCAGAAGTCCGTGATCCGTAGTAATCCGTCCTCCGGCTTTGGACAAGCAGCCAGGAAGCGGACTGCCAATGTGACCGGAGCTGGCATGCGCTCGACGCGCCACATGAACAGTTCCTCCTTTCCACCGGCGCTGAACAAGTACGATCCAAACCACTTCAGACTCGTCAAGCCGTTTGTATGACGTTGCAAAGTCGTGGTGCACCGGACCGGAACTCCACCGTCACCCTTGCATTTCGAGCTTCGAACAACGGTGTAGAGTCTAATATCCGTATCTTCGGCCCCGGTGGCGATGACCTCGCCGGTAGGAAATGTCGTTGCAGCAAGTGCTTTGATTTCCCGGCCATGGCCGCCGCTGACGAGGACTTCATGTGAGCTCCCGCGCTGGGTTTGAATGTGGCATGAGCCGGCTTGTGTCCAGACCAGGGATCCGTTGAAATCGGCATCGGCGGTCGCATCGTGGTCGAATGCCCAGTTGCGGTGCGCATTGCCGCAGGTAACTCTCATCACTTCCTTGTTCTGCGAGTAGTTCATGGCGACAAAGTCCATGCCATCAAAACCCCAGAGTAGAATACCGGCCGACAAAAGCGAGATGCCTTCGAGATTTGGGCCATAAGGCCAGCGAAGAGCGTGTATTGTCTCAATGGAGTTATCACTTTCGAGACGATGGACTTGAATCATGCCATCTCGGCCAGTGGTTGCAAACAATACTGGGTGCTTGCTGCTGTTGGCCCATTGATTCGCCATAATCGACGTGATTGTTTCATTTCCGTGCAAGTGCACCTCCTCGCATCCGATGATAGGGATCAATTCCATATTTTGGCTCCAGTCGATCTGCCAAAGTGACAGTCCGTGTAATCGCGACCCGACTGCGAGTATCTCCGCGTCTTTTAGGAACGCTGCGCTGGTGGCAAGGAAGCCTTTGGGCATTTCTGTCGACAACAAACTTGTCAGGCGTGGTCCAGCAAGACTGCTTGAAGCATCGGACAGCTCACAGAGATGGTACTTAGACTCCTTCAAACACTTTACGAGGACGTGGGCAGTAGGTGACCTCGGAGGCTTGACGGTTATGAGAGAAACCACCTTGGACCCAAAGTTGTGTATCATCTCGACTTGCTTTGTCGAAGCTGAGTAGTGATAAAGTTCGCCATTGGCAGCAGCCAGCAGCACTGTTGACTGATCCATAATCGCAGCAAGTGCGTAGGATTTCAGTGCGGCAAGCTGAGCGTGAATTTGCAGAGGTATTTTTGGTGACTTGACATCCGTAGAGGACGCCTTTTGGGTATATACTGATAATACCCTTCCCTGGTCAGTGGTGATAAGGCATTCGCCATTCTCTAACCATGTATATGACCGAAATGAGTCAGCCTTGTCCGTCTCCTTCTTCTTTTCGACAGGACCATGATCTGTCTTCGGCAAGGGAGTATAAACCGCGGTAGCAAGGTAGTCTTTCCGCGGCCCCTTGACGTCGTAGGTCAATTTCCAGCTTTGGAGATAATGATTGCTGTGCGTAAAGCTATAAGTTGCATTGTAATGATCCGCGACACACAAATGATACCCTTCAGCCATGATGATGTCGTGGGATGTATTCGCGAGAGGTAGGGGTGACGACTCGAAATTGACCTTGTGAAAAAGGTAGTCAACTACCTGGGGCTCGTCAGGCTTGACAAACCATGCGGTTATGGTGCTGGAAGATTGTTGATATCGATACACATATCGACGACGAGCAGTAAAACTGAGGCCAGAAGTCATAATAAACGTACCCTCCTCGTCGTATGTCATCTCACCGTCGTATTCGGTGCTAGTTGCTGCTCGACGGCTGAGCTTTGCTTTGCCATGAAAATCCCCTGACGGATATTCGGAACTCTGACTGACAATGCTTCTTTGGATACTCCAGGTACCCTCAAGCGCGTTGAACAATTTCTCTGCGCTTTCCGAGCCTTGACCTTCCAACGTACCGGTCGATCGATCAAGGATGACGGCAAGACTGCTCTGTGGGATGTTGAAAGAGCATGCCTGAGTAGCAGTGGCGGCACCCAGCGTAGGCTCAAGGAAGTAGCTTATGATTGAGCCATCAGCTCCTCCTGTACAGACATGTGTCCGCTGATTCGCCTCTGTCGAAACACATGCCGCCCATATATTTTTGCCGTTGTGGTAGCCATAGGATTGAGTATAAGCAATGCTTGTGTGTCCATGGCCGGATGTATTGTCAGTCTCTTCCCGGGCATGCTGGACATACCACGTTTGGGCGGTTGTATCCTCACCAAAAGTCATAATACTCGAAGAAACCTCATCGGCTTCGAGCCATAACACAGTCCAAATACGAGACTCATGACCCATTGCGGAGCCAGTATTGGCCCTCGCAGTTACGGTAGGTAAATCAAGAAAGTCAATGAATCCGGTCCTGGCGTCCTCAAGCTTGGAGTCAAAGTCGGTTAAAACGTCAGTGAGAACCTCATAAACACGTACTGTTCGGTCATCGCTGCAGCTCGCTAATCTGTAATGAGGCCTGCCTCGAGTAGTCACTTGGATGGGGAGAACGCTGACTCCAAAGACCGAGCCTTCATGATCATGGAAAACATCTCTTGAGATTGTCCGCGCATGCAGCTGCTCGGCATCCAGGTGTTGAGTCAATTTGTAGCCTTCGAAGAGTACTTGGCCGAACATTGTACCTGCAGCAACAACGAGACGTCCATCGACCACCACAATGTGCCCGCTGTACAACATGACCAACCGGCGATTAACGAGGCTCTCCGAGGCCTTGCTCAAATAACATACTTGCTCTGACACATTGCATGGTAACGTCATTAGCTCATTGTGTCCGTTGAGGTAGACGAGCGAGCTCTTGCCGCCGCGATACTCGCCACGGGGGACCGCGCACAAGCTAAGTATCCAGTCTGTGACCTCAGTGGTATCGGACGCTGCTGTCAGCGTCCATGTCTGGCGCTCATTGCTCCACGCAAGTCTCACAAGACGGACTCTATGAGCACCCCAAACAGCCAGTATGTACTCGTCGACTTTTCGACTGACAAGCGCGAAACCATGAATGAAGCTGCTGCCGATAACATTCAGCGAGCGTGAGACGACATTCTTCTCACTACTTAGCACGATCAGTTGAGCATGCCCCCCTCGACTCGCGAGGATCAGGTCCGTACACGGCAGGCGATACAGAGCAGTCACCGGAACAGACCGCCACGGCGTCGACGCTGTTTTCCGGTTGTATTCTGTAGCCATGACAAGTTCTTATCAGTGCAGACGTGATGACAGCAATACTGCAGTTGTTGACGTTGCCCGTGTCGGCGCAGTCAAGCGCATGGGGCCCGCCTCAGCTTTTCAGAACAAGGGCAGCCCTTCAGATTCTCCCGGCAGGCTTCCAGTGTTTGCAACGTATCACGGCAGATATGTGACACGCTCCAACATTCTTTGGCAACAGCATGGTCAGAGCCAATCAAGTCGAAGGAAAAAGATGAAAAGATGAGAGAAGACACGGAGTGGCAGGCCGAGGGACAGCTAAGCGCCATAGACGCGCCTTCTCCTGTAGCCGCAAATAACACTCCAAAGAGGCATCGCGTCCTGACGACTTGCAAAACATCAGCATGATAGCCTCGCACTGTCCTCCTGCACGGCCTCGATCATGATCTGCATATCTCCTTTGTACGTGAACATGGGCCTATATTGTATCTGACATACGCGTGGTGTTGCGGATCGTTTGCTACTCCACAGCGTGGTCACCATCCCCTTCCCGGGCGCAATCTGCCAAACTCCAACACACCCCGACGCGCCCAACAGACGCAACGCCGACATCGCCAGCTAGTTTAGGAGGAAGAGTTGCTGAAGCACGAGATTGTAATGCTTAAGACTCTGCATCTATAGATACACCCGATTTGTCATGCATGTCTGATTTCCAGCCACAAGCGTTTCGCAACCACAGGACCGCCTCGGAAAGGCCAATTCAGCAGCTTCCACCAACCCAGGGGGCCATGTGGCCGATCCGCGGTCATTATTCGCCACAATACCATCCAACCCAGTATCCTGACCATGGGTACCGAGCCGCACCTCAGAGCGGCAATTCAGGACCACCGCCCCCCGGACCAGTTCACCCGAACTCGTTGAAGCGCTCTTTCAGTGAGCGGCATGCACCGCCGTATCCTATGCATATGCCGCTGCCGAACGGGCGCGAACCAGTTGTCAACGCCAGTATGAACGGCACACATTCAATGCCGAGCAGGACGCCGGTTCCTCTTTCGCCGGGTGCTCAATTCCGGTTCCCGGCCTTAGCGCAATATCACAGCAACCCTCAAAGCCCAGCGTCTCAAAGAAGCCTACCGGATCCACGACCCCAGAGCAAAAAGCGATCATCGCCAAGGCGACAATACCCAGATGAAATCGATAGGCAGACGGAATTGTTCACAAGCGCTGGGACCCAGAGTCCGAAACCTCGGCCGCCCATCCTTCCGGTTCGTCATTCTACGCCTCAGCAAGCCAGTACCCCTATCAGTGTGCCATTTCACAGAGAGCCGACGCAGGTCCCTCCTGTTCAGCGTCCCGCGGAAGATCTACCACAAGCCGCACCGGTGCAACAGCTCGCCGTCAGTCCGGCCCCAGAATCGTCCTACATGGCTAGCATCTCGATGGAACCCTCCATCTCGCAGGCGCCTCCGATACCAATTGAGATCTCAGAAGACAAGACCGAGCCAATCCCGCTGCGACAAGAGGACTTTGAGGTGTACGTTAAAAGAGAGGAAGCCTGCCTCTATGTTGATTATTTCGAGTCCGCATCGGTGAGATCACCCGACATCCGCTCTTGAACCTTGCTAACAACCAGCGTAAAAGATATCCATGAAGCGTGCCAATCATATCAATGAGATCAACAAGCTGCGAACTTACACAGAGATTGTCCCGCTATCTGACAAGTCACCCTTTTCCAGCTTGTCCTCTATTCAGATCATGAAGAATGGATCTTCACGGACCAAGAATTCGTCCGTCAGCCGAGCTTTAGCCGAACATATCATCACAGAGTCTCATCCGAAGGGGATCGAGCACTTACACATGTATCCGACAATACCTTTAAAGGCGCGCACTTGGGAAATTCCTGTATGGACACACTACAGAAGCTCAACGCGGAACATGCTGGTGGAGGGTGACAAACGAAGGACATTTCTTCCATACCTTGGGGATGCCACTGAGCACTTTGATGACGACTACCAAGTGCTCGAAGACAAAATTCATCAAAATCAACAGAAGGATAGAGCCCTGAATGAAAGCGAGGAATTTGCGAAGCCGTGGGTGTTAAAGATGGACCGAATATTGAGGGACCTGGGCACAAGCACTAGTGCAGTTCTCCGACTCTTGACTGACGAAGCTATCCAGGAACCACCAAAGGATCTCCCCGAAAAGTGCATACACATGTTCGAACACCGAGAGGACTGGCTTGAAGAGGGATTCTATGAGGAAGAAGATGATGTCGAGGCTACCAGGGCCGACTCCAGCCCGAAGCCCAGGAGGCCTCAGAGACAATGGAGAACCGGGCTTGACAATCTCCCCCTTCCTGACGAACGCTCACTGGCAGCAGCAGTAATAGCCTGTTACGTGTTCATGGATGTAGCTGGTTTTAGCTTGTGGCACGTGGTTCGCCTCTCTTCCACAGCCGTGCAAGCCTGTCAACTGGGCAGTGTAGACGCCATAGAAGAGTCAACGGCCTACGACGCTCGATCGCCGTTGTATGCTTACAACGATCAAGCATGCCTCATGTGCAAGGCTCAACAATGTTTCCTTCATGGAGAGTTCTCGGAAGACGAAGACGGTGACGAAACAAGGATCCCCATGACTTCAGGCTTCGATGTCAGTGCCGCATATGAGAAGGCCGAAACAGCTAAGAGCGCTGCCGTGTTACCAGGAGACTTGGATCCGAGCGGCATGCTAGGCAGAGAACAATCTGGCGTTGTCGGAGGCCATCCTTGGACCCTTTTTAACGATGATGCCCCTGGCTTAGCTGACGATGCTATCTGTTCACTCACCTGCTTTTGGGACAAATCAAATCGAACCGCAGCCGCCGGTAGCGTCACATGGTCCGAAGATGACATCAGGATGTTGGAAACGTTGGGTCCAGCATATACCTCAAACAAACGAGGCGCGTGCATACTATCGACGATGGGTGTTTTCAAGCGAAGCTGCGCTGAAATATTTTTCAAGCTGGTCGAGATGTCGCCTTCGCCCGATGTTGCGGAGAGTCTGAAGGAGCCAGAAGGCCACGAGCGTCCGAATAAGCACTGGAAATACTGGCAAGAAAAGTCGAGAACCTGGAAGCACGAGGAACGTGAGCCGTTTCGCCCATGCAATCATATTGGCCAATGCAAAGGCAACCGCAACTGCACTTGCTGGACGCAAGGAATAAGCTGTGAAAAGACCTGTAACTGCCCGACACTCTGCTCTCGACGATTCAGAGGATGCAGGTGTCACATGATGAACAAAGCGTGCATGTCTACAGACACGTGCGACTGTCGTGCTCTCAACCGAGAATGCGACCCCGATCTGTGTTTCAAGTGCGGTGCTCACGTTGTTCTGGATCCCGTCAATCGTGACGACGACAAGATTAACAAGAACAAGTGCGGCAATGTTTCCATCCAGCGTGGTAAACCCAGAAGGACCGAGTTGGGTCAATCAAAGCTCCTGGGTGACGGTGGAGTCTCAGGTTGGGGTCTATACGTGACCGAGGAGACCCGCAATGGCGACTATATTGGCGAGTACAGAGGCGAAATTGTGACTGTCGAGGAATCAGAGCAGCGTGGTATTATCTACAAGGCAATGAACCTCTCCTACCTCTTTGATCTGAACAAAAAGCAGGTTCTGGATAGTACTCCGATCGGCAACAAGTTGAGGTATATCAATCATCAGGGCGACGATTTCGCCAACTGCCAAGCCAAGGTCATGTTTTGCGGTGGTGTGCAGCGAATCGGCATGTTCGCGATAAGACGCATCGGTGCCGGCGAGGAGCTTCTGTTCAACTACGGCGATGGCTTCGCGAGCAAGATCGACATGGTCAAGAAACGCAAAGACGGCACAGTGGTCATTGAAAAGGCTTTGAAGGGAGTCGAGGCGAACACAAAGACCAGCGCACACACAAAGCTGCCGAATGATATTGGTCAAAATCCAAGACTGATCCTCAGAGGTCCTAAGGGGAAAGCAAAGCGAGTAGAACTCGATCCGACGGACGATGTCTTGGACGAAGAGGATGCAATGGCAGTTGATGACGAGGTCGAAGGTGATTCGCTCGTTGAAGATGAAGTCGTGACGTACGAAGACGACGTGAGCGAAGGCGAAGAGCTGTACACGATTGAGCGTCCGAGGAAAGGGGCGCCCAGGAAGTCCACGACGACTAGTGGCATTACGCCTAGTCAGAGAATGCAGAAAGCGTGGATCAGCAGGTACCGTAATGAGGGCCGAGAAGCTGAAGCCCAGGAACAGGAAAGGAAGTTCCAGCAAAGCCTATCCAGGACCCGATCGAGGAGAGAATCAATCTGAACCGAATGTCCAAAAGATCAGGTCGTGCTAGTACGCTAGCGATAATTTCGATCCCCATCTTGCATGGAGACAAGATATCTACAACTCGCCAGCTTCGACCTGGAAAGCGGAACATGATGGCGGGAACGTCATGAGCTGGTCATCACAGCAGCATGCTGTCGACGTTTGTACCATTTCCATTAGCGAGCGTATGCATTGAGACATCAAGTTCATCACTACCAGGTCACTTCATAGGCGGGTCCAACCCATCCCAAATTATCGTGTAAACATCTTCCTCATTAGAAGTGTCATAGTGTATCCAACTTCCATTCGTCATGCGGTCCCTATCCGGACCCGCGACTGAGATCACCTTCCTTGATGGCAATATGGTCGTATAAGGAAGCAGAGCCCCAGACTCCTGGCCTTGGAGAATAGTCGCCTCTTCAGAGGAGAGATCAAGTGGGTCACAATGAAGGCCGCGGCCAAGAAGCTACACAAATATGAAGACAAGATGCTGTGTTGTTAGCAAGAGAGATGGCTCTGTTCCTGCAGATCAAAGGTTTGCTCTGATGAGCCGTTGGAGTTTCGTATCATCTTCGAGATTCTCCTCAGAATTCGTGGTCCGAGGCAGGCTGATATGAGTCCTGACGGAACCACTTGCTAACCTACCTACCTGTATAGGAGGGCCAAGCCTGTCAAACGTACCCAAAAAGTTACCTATATAAGTAGCTAAAGGCATAGCTTTGCTTCTGGTCACTTGTATAGTCGTAAAAGGACCCATTCAAGTAGCATTCGAGGAGGTATGAAATCAGGGGCGTGATTCTTTCCTGTCAGCCGGCCTTGGGTATTCCTCCAGACCATCGTCGAAAGCACTGAGTGCATGCGCATAGTGGAAGACAAGATGCTCCCAACGCTGTCTCTTGCAAAGGTTGCAGTTCAAAACACAGCAACGGAAAGTTGTTGCGTGACGGTAAGTGATTGCCGGAAAGACTCCTGTCAGCCTGCATCGAGTCGTTGCGTCCAGCACGAGATCTGAACTCCCGTCAACTCAGGGACTCGGCCAAGCTCGTGATGGATCTGCTGTCCCTGGCGTATCGCGTTGTCGTTTGCTAAGACGCGCCTGCTGCCTCGACACTCAGGCAATTTCTCTTGTATCGAGGTTTCGCGGACAGGTCCAAGTGAGGCTGTGTCCATCACAGGATAGCCGAATTGGGACGGCGCAGTGGGCGCGGATTACTGCCTGGGGCGAGGTTGGACTGACGATCACGACGTACATCGTATCAAGATCAACGAGTACGAGACTGCGCTTGCCGACCGCCGCGACGGCCTTGCTTGTTGGTGTGTACCTCGATGCTTCACAGGCAGCATGATGACTTTGATTGTGCTCAGCTTATCGTCAGTGACAGCACGACGTGGGGCGAATTCGTTGTCTTGGCAAAGGCTTGATGCTGTTTCTGCTTTCCGTTATCACACACCCTGGTTGCTAACAAGTCTAGCATTCTCAACTCGACCCTTACAGCGCCAGCAGTCGCAGTCTCGCAATAGCAGCTTCATCCAAGGTCCGTGCCTGGCGCACCGCCCCGTTGAGACTTCGCCCGCCGCAGTGCTTGCCTCATTAACCTTGGACATCCGCACCTACCAACAACCGCCCGCCCGCCATCCAGCACACCACTCTCGTCCCACCGGACAACCTGGCACAGCAGCATCCTTGGACACTGTTATTGCGCTTGCGCTCGTCTTTTGCTGCCGACTTGTCCTATTGCTTCAGCACGCCGAAAGCTCCCCCGCCGAATCCCGAACTGGCCTCTGGCGCAACTTCAAGCAGCACACATCGTGCCGACCCACCAAGAGCTCCACTCCGCATACTCATCGCTTCGCCAGTGCCCCTTGCGAGACCCTGGACGTTGCTTGTTGACACCACTCCTTCGCGACGCCGTTCCCCGCCGGTAGCTTGACAAAAGAGGAGGTCCATATACACCGACGACAACTACCGCTTCTGCTGGCTGGCTGCTCTGGTTGTCGCAGCACCCTCGTCCGTCATGGGCGCAGTCAGCAGCGTCCTCGACGGAGGAACCACTCTATACCTCAAGGACCAGGCTCGCTTTTCCATCTCACGAATTATCATCTCTTCATCCCGACGACAGCAATGCTTCAAACTCGAGCCAAACGCCTTCCCGGCCTCGTCGCTGTCTGCCCGCCGCATTGAGGGCGACGATACACCAGTTCCATTTGTACAGAATTCGGAAGCTGGTACTTCTGGCTTTGCGCCTCCATTTCTCCTTGCGCTCACAAACGATGAGGACCTCACTTTCGACTTCACCATCGCCATGCGCCAGTCGGCGGGCGAGGCGCAGGGCAGTGCAGATAATACAGTCCAGGGTCTGACCTTTATGTTTGCTCCAACAAGCAAGGACCTCGATGTTTTGACCACCAGGGAATTCCTTTCAGATCCTAACTTTCACAAGAACCCGAATGTCAAGCTGGTAGGAGACCAAGGTGGCAAGTTCGGTACAGCAGGCAATGCATTTGTCGAGTTCACGTGGAAGTGGGAATGGAAGCCCCCGAAACAAGCTGAGGACAAGGGAGGCGGCTGGAAAACCATGTGCACATTTGTCGAGTACGACCAACGAGCGCATCGTCTGGAGACCCTAGCGGCGTTTGGGTTCTGGGTCAGGAATCTTCGACGACCAATGACCATGACGAGCCCCGGCCTTGTCGCCTCACCACCTCCAAGTGAATCTAGTCTGGCGCCTCCCAAGATTCGCTTGCCTTCTAACCAATCCTATCATACGGTGATGAGCGATTCCGAGGCAGCCAGCGAGAGCGGCCGCGATCTACCTTCGCCAATAATTGACACCGAGATGGGAATCCCTCTATCCCAGGCCAACACTAATTTGACAGGGCCGACCGTTGTTGACGTCAACTGCCCGCGACCTGGTGAGGACGTGACGATGGGAGATGACGGTCCGCTCTTCAGAGCCACCATGAAGGCGTTCGAGCAGAAGACGGGTTCCATGAAGACAAGGATGAAGAAAGTCCTCAAAAAGGCTGAGCAGGTTCAACAAGCTCAGGCCGCATGTAACGAAGCCGCAAAGCAGTTCGTCGATGCTTTGCAAGAGGCATCCAAGTCGAATGCTAATGCAGTGCAACCTGCTTTGGAACATTATTTTGGCAAGATCGCCAAGCAGATCCTACAATACGAGGAGGACAACACCACAAATCTACAGCGACTTATCATTGACCCTTTGAGCAAAGTCTACACCTCTGATATCAAACAAGCCGAATCGAAGAGAAAGGATTTCGAGGACGAGAGCAAAGACTTCTACGCCTACGTGGGCAGATATCTGGGTCAGCGTCAGGATTCCCTGAAGGAGAAAAAGCGCGTTGAGAGCGACTCAAAGTATCAGAATAAGCGTCGAAACTTTGAGCTCAAGCGCTTTGACTACTCGTCATTCATGCAAGATCTACATGGCGGAAAAAAGGACCAAGAGGTTCTGTCACATCTCACAAGATACGCAGACACGCAAGCCAATTCATACCTCTCAACAGCCAAAAAGATCGAGGAGATGATGCCTCAACTCGAAGTGCTGGTCAAAGAAGTGAATGAGGCGAGCAAGGACTACCAGATCCAACGCACAGAGCGAGAAGAGAAACGAAGAACTATCGAGGCTAGCAAGAAGCTCTATTTCGAGCCGGAGCCGAGCGCCATGGAAAGTGTCTTCTCTGGCAATAGTGGAGCAAATGGCGATAGCGAGCTCGGTCGATCAAATAGTGGTAATAGACCAACTCAGCTCACCCACTCCACATCTGTCGCAGGCAAATCGACTTCTACCGCCGCGTCGAATGGGCTGGGCCCGTCACAGAGCTTGCGTTTGTCCGGCATAGGCATACCGTCTCCCGGCGATGCGAACCGCTTCAAGGGTATCCGAGATCTTGAGGACAAGACGCCAGGAAGCACCACATCCCAGGCTCAGCGGAAGGAAGGTCTGGTCTGGGCAATGAGTCGGATCGGCTCTCACATGGACCCGCGAGGAATGAACAAACAAGCTTGGCATAAGTTCTGGCTTGTTCTTGACCAGGGAAAGCTGTCAGAGTACACTAACTGGAAGGAAAGGCTTGAGTTGCACATGGACCCAATCGACCTGCGATTAGCATCCGTTCGTGAGGCTCGCGATTCTGACCGTCGCTTCTGCTTTGAGGTCATTACACCGACATTCAAACGCATCTACCAGGCTCAATCAGAAGATGACATGAAAGATTGGATAGGCGCCGTGAACAACGCTCTTCAGAGCGCTTACGAGGGTAGGAACCAGCCTGTGCAGACGCCGAATGATCAACCTGGCTTGTCTAGAGACATCGGCTCGGTGCTAACGGGCAAATCGCCCTCACATATTGGCCATTCTCTCTCGCAATTAGCCAACTCGAATCATGCAAACAACAACGTCAACCGGAGGACCACTGTTGGCGCACGACCCAACTACGTGCGGACCGACAGCAACAGTTACAGTGAGGATCCGACCAAGCTTCTCAGAGAAATTCGAGCGCGCGAACAGGGCAATTTGTGGTGCGCAGATTGTGCATCTGACCAGAAGACAGAGTGGGTTTCTATCAACCTTGGCATCATTGTCTGTATCGAGTGCAGCGGCATACACCGCTCTCTGGGAACCCACATCAGCAAAATGAGGTCGCTGACCCTTGATACTTCTGCATTCACATCCGATATTGTCGAGATTATAATGCAGATCGGCAATCGATTAAGCAACCAGATCTGGGAAGCCCGGCTCGATCCGGCTCAAAAGCCAGCCCCAAGCGCAAATCGGGAGCAACGCCTGCGTTTCATCCAAGCCAAATACCTCGAGCGCCAGTACCTTGATCCGTTGGTCACTGGGACTGCCGATGACATGCTTATCATGGCTGTGAAGAAGAACGAAATCCAGGAGGTAATAAAAGCGTTATCGCTTCGCGCCAGCCCGAATGCGCATGACAGGTCGCGAAACACTCACGCGATTTTCCTTGCCCTTGCAGCCGCTGATCCTGCCATGCCCGCGAGCGCAACTCCGACAGCTTCGCCCAGGCTGCCCTCGGGAGCTCAAACCCAAGCTGCTGCTGTCGTGAAGCTTGGACCTACCTTCCCTGTAGCGGAGCTGCTTCTTCAGAATGGCGGCGAGATACCGACCGACCTACCAGCGTTCCCACTTAGCACTGCAGCGAAAGCGTTCGTCGAGCAAAGGCGTCCGAAGAACAGCAGCGCTGTCCTTTCCGATAGATCGGTGGCAGGAGCTCCAAATAGCGCTGTGCTATCCTCCCTTGGCGATACCCTGACCGCCCTTCCTAGTATTGGGGCTAAGAGCCCCGCCGGAAAAGAGCGCGAAAAGCTTAGAAAGCGAGATAGCGGAGGAGCCAGCAGATTTGGCATCGGAAATGCGTTCTAGGGGACGCAAGCAAAGCGCAAATATCCCATTCTCATCACACCCACCCGAAGATCATCAGCGGACAGCACCGCTACGCTCCGGTCGTGCATCAAGAAGGAGGCTTCGTCGTCTATCGAAGAGCATGCGGTCAAGGTATCCGCCCATCGAAAGCACTTCTCCGAGACTAACGGCCAGGAAACCCCGACCCGCGCATCACGCTGGAGGCATAAGCCCGCAAAATCGGCCCCAGTGACGCCTATGAAAGATTCCTTCCGGGTCAAGAAGCGCGGCACTATCAATCACAATAACAACAATAGCCATGATTCGCCGCTCATGGGGAACCTGCGCCGTCAGATGAGCGGCCTGGTTAACAAGCTCCAACAGTTCAACTCTTCCCCGGGCCACGAATACTTAGGCGAAGATGATGTCTTCAGGTATGGATAATGAAAAGGACCGATTGGTCGGTCGTGGAGAGCTTGTCATCTTTTGTTCAATATTGGGGGTTCTCGTTCACGGCATATTTTTTGGGAAACCACCCTTTAGGTTGCGACGTCTTTTGACGGACACACAGGCGACGCTTTGATGGATATCGAATGAGTACTGGGGACAGAAAATTGTCTGCAGTGCGAGAGTAATGTTAATGATGTATTTGGTACACAGTGGCCGGAATGTATCCTATTGATAGCTGAGACGAAGAAAGCATTAAGACCATGCTCTACCAAGAGCAGTTCAGTATTACTCGCACTCGATCCAATTCCATCCGACGTGATATGAGAGTCCATGATAGCCTGTCGAGAAAGTCCTCTGAGGCTGGACATCACAACACACTGCTGAGAACTGAAAGACTGTATTGTCTGGGACATGTGCTGGGCGAACCATTGAGCAAAGGGTCGTGAACTTCGTTAGCCGCAGATGATGATTCCCGGAACTCGCCCTGCCACCTCCATCTCGGACTATGTTTGACACCATACTCTAGTCCATTCGACATCCAGCCGGCAAACCTAATCACCCCAACGTCTCACCCTTCTCCAACATGGCAACATACTCCCCAATCCGCCTCACCCTCGTCGCCTCCCTCTTCATATTCTTCAGCCTCATCAAGAACAAAAACCTCTTCGTCCTCCCCAACCCCTCCCAAACCTCCCTCGCCTTCTCATTGGCCCCGAGCGCCCTGGCAAAATCCCCCTCCGGCTCCATCGTCCTCATCCGGTACGCGGCCCCCCACCGCCCATCCGCTTTGGCGCGATCAATCTCCGCCTGGCCGGCGGGCTTCATGCGGCCCTCGCGGATCAGCCGTTCGCACTTGTCTCGGTTGACCTGCGACCAGATGGAACGGCTCCGCCGCGGGGTGAACGAGGTGGCGTTGTAGTGCTCCGAGTGCCGGCCGCCTTGGCCGTCGATCCAGCCGTGGCAGAGGGCGACGTCGATTGCTTCGGCGCGGGTCAGGCCGGGGAGGTGTGGGGATTTGGGGCTCCGGAGGAGGAGGCGGATGCCGGTTGCCGGCGGGGAGTGTGTGAGGAAGGAGTCGAATTCGGTGGGGGAGAGGGGCCCGATTAGGGGTTTGGCCGAGTGGGCTACCATTTTTGATTTTGGTGGGAGGGGAAGGCGAGAAGGAGGAGATTTCACGTTGGTGAAGGTTGGGATTGTACTTTTGGGAAATTCAAGGTCCGAGGGGTTCGGAATGGCTTCGGGACTGGGGTATACGGGATCGTAAAAGAGTTCGAGTCGCTTGAAATCGCTTACAACTTGTTACCGACGTTGAGTGTACCCGACAAGATGTCTGGCCTGTCATTGACTGGACATAAGAAAGCATTGCTTGGTGTGTCGGACTTGATGTTGCGAGTCAGCATTCTGCAAGCATTCTGTGCCGCATTCTTAACCGATTCTGGCTGGAGACGAAGACGGCTTGGAAACTATGTGGTCACGTGAACCCTCTCACAACTTCGCCACAGTTCCAGGGACGGTGCAGCGCTTATGCACAGAAGGATTGGACAAGGCTTTGCTGTTTTCGAAACAAAAGCAGCGTCTCTTCCACGGAGCTGCAAGAAAGTCTCTCTGCATCCGACACGAGTATCTTGCGAGGTGCGTTTCGCCTCTCGCTCGCCGGGATTGTCGGACGTACCTTGAAACCATACGCGTATCAGGACCAACAAGCTTCCTGATGCCTCCAGCCCTGTGGGGGGAAAATCGACGAATTTCGCTGCACGCGCATGCCGAGAAGCCGTTGTCGAAAGCTTCTTCCGCTCTGGACAATCAGACACTGACAATGATTCCCCACATTCGCTACATCGGCAAGCTTGGTGGGTTGGCGAGATTGGTTCTGTCGGGCTGGATCGTCAGTGGCGTCGTCTTGCGCGTACCTGATTTGCATGATTTTTATCTAGCGTCGAGTCACATCGAGTCCTGACAGGCAGCGGCTCTGCCCGCCGTAACCTACCTTCGCTGTTGCACGTAAGCTTCTCTTCTTCATGCTGACTGATTGCCATGTTGGTTGTATATGTGTAGCGTTTCTGTTTCCACTTTTCACATCGTGCTTGTGCCCTCTCGTTTGTCTCGATGATTGCTTTCGATCCATCTTATCTATTCCAAGTCGTATTCAACACCCAGCATACCCGTGTTAACGTTCCTTCTTAGCGCAAGGCGCTTCAGCCTTATGAAAATGCATCCGTCTTTTCATGGACTTTTGACAGTATGCTTGACAGTAACGAATCTGATCCAACCGATATTATCAGAAACATTCAAACTGCCCCTACGACAACGAGATCCAGAGCGCCAGGCCTTATTACGCCGCGCAGCCGGCGAAACATCCCTGTCAACCGCCTACAACGATGCAAACTGGGACATTAGGATCGAGATTGGCGGCCAGCAATTCACCTTTGGCGTCGACACTGGGAGTTCACCGCTTTGGGTCCTCTCCTCACGCCTCTCGCAACAAAATCAATCAGTCCTCACGAACGATGACCACGAATTCTACAATCCCTCGAAATCGACGACCTTTAGCAATGTCAGCGAAGGTACCTTCCACATCGCCTACGACACAGGCGAGATCTTTCTCTCCGGCGATGTCGGCTCCGATAACGTCTCGATCGCAGGTTTGACGGCAAACATGCCGTTCGGGCTCGCGACGTCGGTCTCCTCTCCGCCACCCATAGGCTCTGATGTCGACGGCACGTTCGGCATGGCATTCAGCGCGGGCAACCAGCTCAAGACTACCAACGGGCGAGGGGCACCGACGTTCATGGACGCCGTCTTGCCGCAGCTCGACGAACCAGTCTTCACCTTCTACCTGCCGATCGGGAACAACCACTCGCTTGAATTCGGGCGCGTCGACTCGGGTCTCTACACCGGCGACCTGCAGACTGTGGCAATCAAGAACGCATCCGGCAGCGACAGTCTCGGCTGGCACACGTACGTGAGCTATTCAATCAACGGACAAAACGTCTCGTCCCAAGTCCAGAGCACAATCTTCGATACCGGCGGAATCGAGGCCCGTGCGAACGCAGACGTCGTGAGCTCGTACTGGTTACTCGTCGAAGGATCCCAAGACATATCCTCCGGGAAGCAAGGCACAAAATGGATCTTCCCCTGCGACTCGCCCCTACCAGATCTGACCTACAACCTCGTCGATCCCTCCGGTCACCCCGTCTCCGCTACCGTGCCGGGCAGATTCTTCAACCTGACAGGACTATACCGCGGCCGTGGCTACGGAGGCGAGACCAACGGCCAATGCCAGGGCGCGCTGAACAGCAACGGAGACTCTGCCGGGACCATGGGCTATCCCTTTTGGCACAGCTTCTTCACCGTCTTCAACATGACCGGGCCCAGCGTGTCGTTTGCACGGTACCCGCAGAGCGTGATCGATCAGACCCCGCAGGTCACGGGCACGGTGGGGACGTTGAGCGGGGCCCCGAGGGCGACGGCGACGGGCTCGGAGGTCTATGAGAGTCCGAAGGCGACTGGTGCGGCGGCCACGACGGGTAGTCGGGGCGATGCCGGGGCGCTCAAGGGGTCGGCGGGGGGAGCTTTGACGGTGCTGGGAACGGTGCTGTTCATGTTGGGATTGTAGGATCGTGAAGTTCGAACACTTGGACATGACAGACCACTGACCGCTCAGGCACGACTTACGGTACATAGAAATGCAACGACTTGGAAAAGAATGACGAGGCAGATCACGTGTTTACTTATTGATTTCATTGACTCAATCCCTTGGCGCCCGGCCCCTTCACCTAACTTGAGGCAGGACCTTTGACAAAAAAGCACAAGCGGTAAAATAGGCAAAAGATCTATTTTCGCTCCCCAGCTGGGAATCGAACGCTCGAACTACAAAACTGGAGGTGCCAGAAACCTAAGCTGATAGATTTTTTTGGGAAACTCCCGTGGAGGAGGTCTAACACGTCTCAACACACACTTTTGTGAATGAGGCATGATGGACGGTTAGGCCACGAGAGCATAATTGTTTTGACTGCTATCATTCGCACATTTATTACGGCTGTGGTGATTTGCAGATGTTGACTAACTCTCACAAGCTTAATATGTACCTACCTGTCAAATCATGAACACTACATGAAGCCGTGCAAATGCACCCAGGATTCACACAAGTTCGCACAACATCACATTGAGTGCCTTTCCGCTAGCGTCAATTCTTTCTTCAAGCATCCGCTTTCTATTCATTTCGTGAAAAGCTACCTATGTGCAATGCGGGTATCAATGGAAAGACCGAAAGCTACCGACCACCTAAGCAATGCCCTGCCCGATTCCATGAACGCCATCACCAGGTTCCCACGCACTCCTCTAGCGCAAGCCCGACAACGTATTGTAAAACATCGCATCATCGAACCCCTAGTGGCTACCACACATGTATCCCAATGAGTGCGAGCTCAAGATCCGCGGAACAGGAACTGCATGTCCTCGGGTGTGAGCTTGCCTAGTGCAACATCGTCACGGTTGATCGTGCTATTGATCAAATTGGCCTTCTTCTCTTGCAACGCAACCATTCTGCTCTCGACACTGTCCTCAATAACGAGACGGGTGATGACACAAGGACGGCGTTGGCCAATTCGGTGAACACGATCAGCACTCTGCCACTCGGCAGCCGGGTTCCACCACGGATCGACGATGAAGACGTGGCTGGCCTCGGTAAGATTCAAGGCAACACCGCCAGCTTTGAGACTGACAAGGAAGACCTCACACTGGACTGTGTTCATGAAATACTCGATGCTCTTCTGTCGTTGAGCTGGAGACATGGTTCCGTCGAGCATGACCGTTGTGAAACCGGCACGGCGAAGTCGCCAGTCAATGAGCTGCAGCATGGAAGTGAATTGACTGAACACAATGCTCTTGACGGTGCGCTTCTTGCTGCGCAGTTTGTATAGGTCATAGACGAGCGTCTCGATCTTGGTCGATGAGTGCCAATCCTCCATCTTGATGCGGTTGATGATCGAGGATTTCTTCACAGCGTCCTCGTCCTGCTCAACGTCAGGCTGGTCAAAATCGATTTTCAATGGAATGTGGCATTGCGGGCAATCGGCTGCACCGCCCGAAGCAACAAAGCCACGAACGTAGTCTTTAGCACAGCCACGGCAGAACTCGTGGTGACACAAGCTGCGGATTGGCTCTTCAGCCGCTTCGTCGCAGATGCAGCAGACTAGCACGTTCTGACCGCCGGCGGCGTGCTTCTTCAGGATCAAATCTGGATGATTGGCAGCTTGACGCATCTGCATGATAAGACCAAAAATATTGGCATAGTTATTGAGCATGACACCACGGGCGACGTAGGTGTCGAAAGTCCTGGTTGTGTTTGTCATGATGCTCTTATTGAAGTCGCGCTCCTGGGGACCAAAAAACTCATTGTGGATGATGACCTGCTTTGGAGGAAGCTCCATAGACGCAGTGTAATCGCGCTTCAGACGGCGACACATGATGCGATCAGTGATGAGTCGCAACTTGCGCATTCCTTCCTTGCGTTCGTCGTCCGTGCCAGATGTAATCGGGTTGAGTAACTCCTGATTGAATAGCGACACATGATCGAAGCCACGATGGCCACACGCTTTGCATTCCCCCAGCTCATTGCGCTCCCAGGCTACCGTGCTGCACGGGCATTCCTTGCAGAAGTAGCTGCAGAACGGATCGACTTCGAGAAAGCGCAATAGGGAAAAGAACTCTCCGATTCGATTCTGGACAGGTGTCCCGGAGAGGCACCATTTATAGTCGGATTTCAGAGCGAAGCAGGATCTCGCGACCTTTGTAGTGCGAGTCTTGATGGAGTGTGCCTCGTCAAGGATGAGACGGTGGTAATGGATGGCGTGTATCTTGGAGTTCTCCTTCACCAAACCCCCATCTCGCTTCCATCCTTCAACCTCTTTTCGCATCATGGATTCCAGGCTGGAATAGGAGATCATGATAACGTCAAACTTCTTGAGTTGAGCCATCGTGAGCTTCTTGACTGACGTATCGGTGTTGTGATAGACGAGCACATTAAGCTTGCCATCTGTGTAGGACTTGATCTCTGCAGACCACTGCATCAATGCGACTGGTGGAACAACAACGAGAGATGGCTTCCCGGCAGGATAGTCAGACATTATGAGGGAGACCGCCTGTATTGTTTTGCCCATACCCATCTCATCGCCCAAAAGCCCGCCCTTCCACTTACCCTCAGTCTCCATTCGCCTCATCCAGTTGACTCCCTGCAGCTGGAAACTCTTCAACTGACGGTTGATACCTGGAGGTTGTTCACCGGCCACGCCCTCAATAATAGGCACATCCTTTTCAAGGTCAGACCATAGCGTTTTGATCTTGGGATGAGTCCTGAGGAGCTTCTCGCGCTCCCACTGATCTCGTGCCATTCCCCGAGGCTTGAAACCGTGATTGGCTCTTGATTTCGTCTGTTTCCTCATTAGAGCAAAAGATCCTGGCACAGAAGGCTCGTCGAGATCACTTGAGTGTACTGAGGAAAGGGCGTCGCTTTCGACCGCACTCAACGAATCTAGAGATGGAGTCTGCTTCAGAGACGGGGTGTAACCGTTTTTGCGTGCCACTTTTGCCGCACCCGAAGACAGCCTCGCACGCTCCCAACGCGCAGCTACGGTGGTGTTGGTGGCCTTGCGCTTTCTGCTGGGGATGATAAAATCCACCTCAGAATCGTCCAGATCTAATTCAGATGCCACCTGCTCATCATTGCTGATGTTGAAGTCATCGTCGTCGTCATCCAGGGCATCTTCTTCAGTCTCGTCGTCAAATGCCCGCTTTTTCGTCGTCACTGCGTTTGTCCGTCTCAGAGGGACCTCTTCGTCCTCGTCAGTCTCGTCATCAATGGGTCGCTTCTTCTTGAATATACTGATTCGCTTGCGTGGAACCTCTTCGTCTTCATCAGAATCTGCGACCATCATCCTCCGGCCTGGAGCCAATTTGCCCTTCGAAGCACTTCGGCCTGTATCGCCACCTTCGTACTCGTCCTCTTGCAGTTGTCGCGCGAGTGCCTCGTCTGCCGCCTCTTGATTACGTTTACTTGCTCTGCGAGCACGGGAGCTGCGAGCTGGTGTAGATGTAGAGGTAGAAAGTTGTTTGTTGACCCTGGCTAGATTGGCAGCAGCCGTTCTTGTTCCTAGGCTTTTGTCCATGCCAAACGGCGTTCCTGTCGTGCTGGTAGCTGCGGTGGCAAGCTCGATCCCTGACTCCGTCGAGACTGCTGATACATCTGACGCCGATGCCGTGGAAGGCGCCTTCGAGGTTGCACGAGGAGGCACGACAACGGCGATCTCTGTCTTGGAAGAGGGCATTGTTGTTGAGTCGTTCTGTGCCTGACCGTCGCCGGCACTAAATTTGCCGGTTCGACTTGGTCTCGCCGACCTTGAGCTTCTCTTAAGACTGCTCATGGCGGGTGTGTGCTCAGCCGCGGATCTCAGGGTTTCTAGACACAAAGTCGATCAGTCTGACGCCCAAACTCGACAATGGTTGTAAGTAGGAATTTATCACATACGTGGAGAGGTTGCTGTGGCGTTGCCTCTGCTTGAGCGAGTTGTGCGCGGCATGGCTAAGAACAAAAGTTTGTGCAAACCGTGAAACTCGAGACAATTATACCGAGGGAGAAGTCAACGGCGGCTGATGAATTGCGCAAACTTGCCGTCACGCAGACGTATCGTGACACGCACAGCTTTTGGGGGTGAATAGCTGGTGAACGAAGTGAAGGGGAGACGATTTTCACGCCTCGAGACACACCCCTGGCGGCGGCTGCAACAAAAGGCAGTCCTTGTCTCAAGGGGATTGAGCTTTCGCCACCGGCGCACAGACCAGTGGGTGCCTGGATGGAGCGGCGGGCGCTCGCGTTCGTTTCGCGTTCAATTTAACTAAAACTCACTAACCCCACCATCAGATCTCGGTACTCAGGGGCACGGCCTGTCACCCATGGCTACGGTAAACCTGTCATGCTGTTTGCCTTGTCCTCTCCGTCGAATTCGATCTTGTTTCATCGTCAAAGCAAGTATGGACACGCGTCAAGAGATATCGTCGCTTCGTCGCTCAGACATGGCTATGAAGGTGGAACTGGCGCTGACAGTTCGGTCGCCAATTCATGTCTGAGCTCTCTCCGTATCAGTGCCGGCAATGCTCATCAGTTCAATGTGAGTCATTTGACTCCCATTCTACACCAACTTATCTGATAGTTCGCTTGCCTTTATTCCTGCAGCAAAATTCGAAAGCTGAGTGAACATTGAAGTGCTCGACTTTGACGAAAAGGTGACCCTACATGCGCAGGTATCGGCCCAGAAGGCCTCCCTATGTTACAGAAAACACAGGTGGATCACGGATGCTTTTTATTTTTATATATACCTTGTTCACAAATGCAGAAATTCGAGCGCTGGTGGCAGCAGCTTTCTATCTCGGTGCCAGTTCGTCATGACGCCACCAGGCCGGGACGGGATGTCACCTGTTGCCCCTGGAAGAATTTGTTTCCTGGCTGTCATGCCCCTGTTCCATTAGCCGAGCACCCCCTAAAGCACCTATTTGTCGATGCCGGAGCCTGGCTCCGTTCCGGCCGACGGATGACCTCACGTCTCCAAAGAAGCGCTCTCAACTTTCTCGGAGCTCTTGAACTTATTCCTAATCCGCTGCTTGCCATTGCCATTCTTCCCTCCTTGCTGCCATCTGCGTATTGCCTCTAATCATGGGTTCCGCATCCTCAAAAGCCAGCCGTTCCGTCGCCCGCGCAGCTCCAAAACGCCAGTATCCCCAACGCGTGCCCCCGGACGTGCCATCCAATCCAGCACCAGCCGAGCGCAGTACGGGCCCGTCCGTGAAGCCACAGCCACAAGCCTCAGAAACGCGTAGTGAATGTAAGTTGAGGCTCTTTGTCGAACTGGTTCATTGTTCTGACCGTGCCACACAGCCATCAATCGCGACGCTGCGGATCCAGACTTTGCTCGCTCCCTAAGATCAATTGGGCCCGTCACGCCAACGCCCCAGTTCTCCAACTCGTCAGCTTTCCAACCGCAAAATGCTTCGTCAGATCCCAATGCGCCGAGGATATATCCGGACCCGTCAAGAAATCCGGCATTGAAGGTGCTGGAGGCGAGAACAAGACTAGCGGCGGAAGCGGAAGAGGAGTTCGCTTCACTTGGCAGAGAAGGTGCTCCAGGGAGACAGTTTCTGGATGTGCTGGACTTGCGACAAGTCTTGAAGATGAGGGATGTGCAGGGCGTGGACTTGAGAGAGATCGAGAGGCGGTTGGAGCTGCGGGACGGCGTGCTTGACAGGTTAGGGAAGAAGGGTGTAGTGGCAGAGCCGAGCTGAGGATCCTTGGGAACAGCGACCGAGAGGTATACAGACCTACAAGGGCTGGAATTCGCACACTGAGAAGCCGACAGACTCGTGGTGGACGATCGTCGCAACGTCAATCGAGCTGGCAAGCTTCGAATTTCGTTATGACAGCGTCTGGACTTGCCATAACTACAAGGCCTAGAACTGGTTTTGCCGCCTCGATAAGTCCACCATGTCCATTATCACTGTGGCACCCAAACTTCATATTGCAAACTAGAGACGCAAAGCCGTGATAGCAAGTACATGTGCAGGCATGATCAATTGTTTCTCCTACCTTGTCATGTGAACTTGGCCCATGGCAACCCCAGCTCCACTACAAGATGCTCAGCAGCAGCAAGCAGTTTCTCGTCTTCATATCGCCGGCAGGCCAGCTGCAAGGACACGGGTGCACCCTGGAAGAATTCTGGGTCATCTGGAAAGCGTTAGCCAAGCTCCATAGTTTACAGTGCAAAAGTTACAGAATTCGTGGTTCCATGTGTCCTTCTCACTCAATGGTGTGAATCGACTGTCCACTTTATCAACCTCAGCATCGACCCTGGTGATCGGAAAGGTCAACGATGGATAATCGAGCAAGTTGAAGGTCGACGTATAGGCCCAGTACTTCGCCGTGTCCAGCCGACTCGAAGCACTAGGGAAGTACGGGCACAGCAAGACATCCATCATCTTCCCCTTCTCGTCCTTCGTAGCAAGCCATCTCTTGTTGTACTCGGTCATGAACTCCTCTCGCTTGATCTGCCACTCCCACAAATCCTCCACTTCCAACCGCTTGACATGCCCTTCCTCCTTCAATAACCACTTTGTGAGCGGCCGATAAGGCTCTCCGCTCGGTCCAATCTCGGCATCTTCTGCTCTTCCGCCATCGGGAAAGTACAAGCTCGAAATGATCTCCCAACCAAGATCGTGCTTGTACGCCTCAAAATCGAAAACGTCGACCCCATCAACCGCCTTCAATTTCTCGACCACCTCCTTCATCGCCCTTCGAATTGGCGGGTGCGGCTGCACAACACCATCATGCCACATGACACCGACCCTCAACTTATCACCTTTGGCAATCTTCTCCTCCCTCCAGGGTAGCGGCAACAGTGAATCATCCTCGATCCACGGCTTTCCCTCCAGCATGACCTTGGCATACAGCTTCACGCCCTCCAAACTCGTACTCAACGGACCCTGAACGGGAATGATGCCTCCCGTCCCGATCGCAGTCGACTCGACGCCTTCATACGGCATGCGCCTCGCCGTCGGCCTGAAGCCGTACACACCACAGTTCCCCGCCGGGCTGCGGATGCTGCCCCCAATGTCCGTCCCGATGCCCAGACAGCTGCCTCGCAACGCGACCAAAGCGCCCGAGCCACCCGAAGACAGGCTCGTGTTGAACGGATTTACCGTCACGCCGTACAGGTTCGAGCTGCACTCGAGGTGCATGATCGTCTGTGGCTCCGTGGTCCGCACGTAGAACACCGCTCCCGCGGCAGCGAGGATCCGTAGCGGATGAGCGTCCTCGGTACCCTTTTCGTAGTACTGCGATACGTAACCGAAATTGAGTCCCAGGTCTTTGAACGAGACGTGCTCCTTGACGCTGATGGGTAAGCCATGTAATGGTCCGATCGGCTTTCCGTGAGTACGCAGGTAGTCGTCGAGTTCTGCGGCGCGGGTCAGTGCTTTCTGTGGCAGGAGCTCGGTGATGCAGTTGGTCAACTGTTGGGCTATGCCTGCTCGACGCAGGAAAGCGGTCGTCAGGGTCGTGCTCGACAAGGAGCCGGAGCTGAGGAGGGGAAGGAGCTGCTCGATGGGGAGTTCGGTTATGCGGACCTCTTCTTCAGTGAGGAGCTGGCGGGGAATTTGGGAGACGTCTAAAGGGAGAGAAGATGGGACTGAAGGGATTGGGGGCTGGATCATGGGATCAGAGAGTGTAGTTGCGCGGTGAGCTTGAGCTTCCAAAGCAACGTCCTGCCATGTCTTTGCGGGGTCCATGCTACGGTACAGAAGGTGATTGTTTGAAAGGGGAAAGGGATCGAGTTGGTATGGGTTCCAAGGGCGCTTCTTGGAGCCTTCTTGATATTCAAGTGCGACGGGTGCCTGCTATACCGTTACAAAGACTGATCGAACTCACGAACTCACCAGGCATTGATGAGGAAGGTAAGATCTGTTGTGCAGCGGGGAGCGCGGCTCCACAATCGCACGACGCTTATCTCGTGCGAAGCACATACATCAACGGGCAGTTCGTACAGCTAGAGCTTCTCGTGTTTCATGCATTGTGGTGATAAGGGTGGATATTGTGGAGTGTCTGATCGATCCTTCAAAAGCTGAAGTGGTGAGGTGGTACAAGCGTTGCGCTGACTCCACAATACGCTAGCTGGACTTGATTGTTTCCTACCCAGATTCACGCTTACTCGTAGTGATAGTCTTGTGTAGCGGCACTGTTCTCGTTGCAGCTATTGGCTTGTAGTGTCTGCTATTGATGTTGTCTCCTCGTTCCCGAAACCTCTTTCCCAACTCATCAAGCCAGCGTGCATTATACCAAAGCACAAAAACATGGTCAGCATTTATTGCATGACATGCGCTTCTGCCTACAAGTTCAGCGACGGCGCAATACATCTTAGGGAGATCGCACCCTGGTGACCTTCTGCTCAAGGAACAATGCTCAGAGTTCGTAAACCGACCAAGAGAACAGAGTGGCTATTGGCTTTTGGGCTATATCTAAGGAAAACGTCACCATCGACTTAAAACCACGTACTGGAGAGCCGTGCGTTGCCACGAGCAACTTCTACTAGCCATCTACAATTGTTGTTGATGCGAAAATTAAACATGCAATCGAAGCAGTATGTGTGTCAATTGTTCTTCAGTCGTCACGTCCTCGTGCAGTGGGAAGGGCAGTCTAGAAGCCCGACGGTAACCCGTCCGCAAGATCCACCCAGGCTCACCTCAATCTACTCTGCCGTCTCAGTGGATGCATGCTCCCGCGGCCGCGGTATCGGTAGGCTAACTCGATCACTCCCCGAGCCCTCCCGGCGCCTCAGTCCCCGATTCCCGCTCCACCCCGATGCAGCCTCGATGGTGAGCATTTTCGGACCGCCGGGACGGGCTGAGACATGTACTCATATAGCGCGCACGTGCACATGTCCACAGCACACAATTCTGACCGCTGCAGGACGCATTGCGAGAGGTCTTTTTCGGTACTTGTCTCAAGCCCCTTAGCTCTTTTAGTAAACAAAAAAAGTCTTTCTGACGTGCAGCGGAATTTCATTGCGGCAGCCCGCAAGAGGTGGCAGACTCCTTGACGGGAAACGATGGCTCTCGGTTCCTGGTGAGACTAGATGAGCTCCAGCTGTCTGGGTTAGTGGAAATCATGGTTGATGTCGTGGTGGTATTTCCCATGCCCGTTCTTCTCTACTCTGTTGGTCCGGATTGTCGTTGTGATCTTCTGACGGATTTGAGGCGGGTCAAAGTCAAATGGGCCCAGTGGCCTGCTCCAAGGTCCTTGATATTGCGTCTACGAATGTAGTCGAGCCGGGCTCCGATTCCCATCTCTGTGTCACTTCTCTAGGCTGTCTGGTCTTTCAAAAATGGACGAAGCTGCGATCCTGAAGCCACACTGTCTCACACCTGACCTCGCATGCCAGATGACGCAGGACCAAGCAGGTACGAGAGGACTGAGCTCGGACCGAGCCATACGGCCCATTCAATGTCGCTTACATACATTAGCGCTAGCAAGCGATGATGTCCGAGGGAAGAAGCTGAGCTGTCTCTGCCAGACCCAATTCTGGACGCATCATAGTCATGTCATGCAGCAGTCATCCATCTCAGATCAGTGAAAGTCGTATTTTACCGTATGAGACAGACCATCGCGCTCAGCCGAGACCTTTGGTGGCGGACAGGTTTTGAGTCCGCTGAAACCGGCTCACCGATGCAGGTCCTAGTGTGTCAGCTCCCTGTGCCAGCCACGTAACACTACCGACGCAGGAGAGCGCCGCCTAGGCTCGTGAGCATCGCTGAGGTCAGCACAGAGGCGGATCTGGTCTTGGAAGCCGATGCAGAACCCGGGACAGACATGAACGAGACCTTAGAGCAAACTTGGCATCAAGTCGAAGAGCTGCTCGTACAGAAATAAACTTAGGAAGGAGGTTCCGCTAGTCAGAATCGCAGCCATGTTTTGCGAAGATTTTGGTTTCGAAGACATCTCAATTGACTTTGGCAGCCCGGCATCTATACCTCGTCTTGTCGCTATGGATCCGGGTTTGCATGTCGATCAGGTCGCTGGACAATTCGAGCGCGCAGTCACACTGCTGATATCGAGGGCCCTGACAATTTTGGGAACATTCGGCACTTCAGAAGCACAGAAGTCTCGGTTCATCGATGCTGAGCTGACTTTTCTCGGATGCCTTTCAGTGAGATGTTGAGCCGGCCAGATGAGACCAGCCTCACGGATACTGGTCGAAAATGCATGCCCGGAGCCGCTATTTGCATCTCCTCGATGAGACGCCTCTGTAGGGTGAGAAGGTATTGCTGGCACTTATCTGCGTCAAGTAGTGGTTTTCTCGAGCGAGATGGCGAGTGGAGAGAGGGAAAAGTTGCGACTTGGAATGATCACCATCGCTGGACAGCAGCTAGAACTCACAGCTTCTGTCGGGGGGCTAATCAGACTGCATACATCGACATAGAAGCAGGATCTGGGACATACTTTTAATGCACAGACTTTGAAGAAAGCACGCGAAAACAGCTTCGCGAGTCGAGCTTTTCGTGTTGCGGGGCAGACACAACTTATTCACCACATTTTAAAATCAGCCATCGCACCACTCTTGACCCTGCGTTGCAAGAAAAGTGCACGGTTAGGGACTCATATGGGCGCCAGTATGTACTTGCATGACGGGCTATGTGTCCTTAGACTTCCCATACTGGAGAAACGAACAGTTTTGTGAGAGATGCTCGGATTCGATGAGCACCCCAAGAACTGGCTCAGCATTCGGGAATGCGCCATCGCGCGAAGTTTACTCTAAGGGGCAAGCCAATTTTTCTGAACACGGAGCAGGCTGAACACACCATAGCTTGGGGGCCGACGTCTGTCTATTACTCTCTATTCTCACTGCTGTTCCCTCAAAGGGCACCGCACATCCAGTTGGGTTCGTTGACAGGTCGGAACCGTTGTGAGGCCCGCTCCACAGCTTAGCCTAATCATTGACTCGTATGCATGTTCTTGCTATTCCATGAACACCCTTCTCAGCTTACTTTTCGCAAAAGTCCGCGGCCCATGGTATGGGCGCCAATTGTGGACACTCAGCTGCGGCCATCGCAGTAGGTCACAAGTTTTGAGAACGTACGAGCTAACCGGACGTGCTGCAATCCACAATTGAGGCTTCTTATCGCATCCTCGACGATGGCCGTAAGCTGACGGTCAACTCCGGACCCGCTGGTAGTCAAGCCGGACCCAAGTTCGGTGCGTGAGGGAAGCTGTGGGTTAAGTTGGGCAATGGACGATTCAGCCGTACCTCCTAGGCACGAAGACGGCACAGGACGCGATGGGCTGAAGATGTTATGTTCGGTTTCGAAGTACTGCACTGCTCTCTGTTATCATCATACTATGCCGGTTGTTCTTGCATTTAATGCCTATGTTTCAGACTCTGTTTGCCCTCTCTGTGATCACAATGTTTGGTTCGCTCGCCAGGTACATGATCTTCCGAAACAAGCGGCATACGGTTAGCACAAATGAAGTCTGTGAACCTGCGCAACATTACATCCAATCCCAACTCGGCGAGTAGTGCATCGCGGCCAACCACGACATCAAAACGGCGGTCAGCGAGCGATGCACACCATGGAACGTCACAGCTTCTGCTTGCGTCAGGCGATACTTCATCCGATTGCCTGTGGGCCAACGAAGCTTCGGTGCTTTCTGCGCCTGGACGCCCGGATCGGCGCCATTTCTGCGCGCACGCATCGCCAGATGGCGTCTGATAGTCGCCATACACAACATCCGGAGCCAGAGAACGAGTATGTGCTTTGCCCGGCCAAGAGTCTTGCAAGGATTACGCCTCAGTCTGACGCAGCTCGGACGGCGGGCAACTTACTCCAAGCGCTGCGACTCGACTGCAGCTTCAGAAGATCCAGCTGTCACCCTTGGCGCTGACCTCCAACCGACCTAGCTTGCATTCTCCTGAGGCAGAGGAGCGCGCAATTTCGTTGTGCAGCCGCGGGATGCCCCTGTCACCAACTCTATGGCTTGCTTGCGTTGCCCCTTGTTCTTCGGGCGGAGGGGCCGTAGCGTGGAAATAGACCTCGTCAGGTGCAGAAATATTTGTATCCACCGCCTGGTCCCCGACACCAGCTGGAAGCACCAGCACTCGACATCTGCTGTATAACCTTGCGAGACGCCGGCAGATCGAGCAGAGGTCCAAAGCCCGTTGTCACAACGTGTTTCCACCAGGCCACTACCCACCACCGCGGCTACTGCGGCGAGCCGAATAAGCATTTCAACGCTTGCGCGACTTTTTATAACGCATTTGTAGGTGCGAATTTCCCGTTTGGCGGTCCAATGTCCATGTGTCTGCTCTGTGACTGGTGCGTTCTTGACAAAAGCTCCAGCGTTTTAGCCTTTATTTTGGCCCTCAGGCTCGCACGGCGGGCTCGGGACCTATTAAGGTTGGGAGCTGGTCAAGCCTGAAGCCCGGCTGAAAGTGGTAAAGCGGCTCTCGAAGCCGGGCTCCCCGATACGTTGGATGGCGTTATGGAAGCACACTCGCGAGCGATGAGCGACCTGCGTCTGGGACAGTCGTGTCACGCAGCAGGCTACTCTGGACGCGTACCAAGGCTCTACAGCGGACATTGACGCCGGCCCAAGTTCACAGGTTATTGAGAGCTCAGGTCGGGCACCTGCACATTCGGTCGTCTCGTCTCGCCTGGCATGGCTTCTTCTCTCGAAGGCTGAGCGCCAGCCAACAAACAACGCCAGGTCGACACGGGTTGCAACGCTGAGATGGCGAGACAGCGCTCTGGCAGGTACACCATCGACTCGCTCCGAACAATGTCTGTTGCTCGCGTGTCAAGCACCGCAATGTCTGGTTGATGGGATTGCGTGTTGCTCTCCGCCAGCGGCCGTGGGCACAGCACAGGATGTTTTGGAGAGCTTCCCCAGAGCTTACCACGGTTGTCAGTGAATGATGGTACAACAGACGGTGGTCCGGAAGCGTGGGACGTCGCAAGTCTGGACGACGAGGCCCATGTCATCATGGCCCGGGATGGTGCAGCCGGCAAGGCGCGCAAGTCCCGACGGTCGTTAGGTGCTCCTTAGCGCTGTCACCGAGCTGGTGACTGGTAACTACTAGAGTACCACTAGTACCGTGATGCTCAGGCAGGTCAGGCAGGTCAGCAGCGAAGCTGTAAGCCTGTAACGCCTTCAGGGTTGCAACGAGCGTGCACGGGTGAGCGCCGAGGACCAGGAAGACACGCCGCAGCATCCCTGCTCATCATCATGCGTGCGTCGAAAGTCTAAACAATGAGAATTATTACCAGAATACATCCGGCAGTACGTTTCTTGACGCTAGGATACGCCTCCAGACTACCCTGGTCAGAGCTTGCTTGCTTTCCTCGATCGTGGGTTTGGGCCGCCAATTCGAATGGGCGGAATTGACATGATGCTCCTGCTGCC
This sequence comes from Cyanodermella asteris, assembly GCA_900618795.1. Classification (NCBI taxonomy): domain Eukaryota; kingdom Fungi; phylum Ascomycota; class Lecanoromycetes; order Ostropales; family Stictidaceae; genus Cyanodermella; species Cyanodermella asteris. The sequence goes on along the minus strand of UYJD01000003.1, from coordinate 630,597 downwards.
GCGGGCTTTCACCGCATCCCATATTTCTCCTCCACCGAACTCCTACTGCTGGCCGGCCAGAGTTTCTCTTCGATCTATCTTTCCATTCAACTGCTGATATACACTACCCGCCCCTTGTTGCCTCTGTATCGATCTCGAGTCTTTGCCCTGCTCGGCCTGCCCACTCGCTGCTACGACTTGCCGCTACTCTTGAGCATTGAGCCTTCAAGTCATCATTTACTACTTATCTGCTTGCCACCGTTACCCCCTTGTCAGCTTCGAACTGTTGACCCCCGCACGTTGACGCATTTATTCCACGGACCCCGGCACCAACTTTACAGGTGCCCTGTTGCTGACACTCATCCTTTCGAGTTTCTACAGGCCTTCAGCCGGGGACTCACCCAGGGTCTATTGCTCCACGTTACCAACTCTACTTGCATCCACCTGTAGCGCTGGATACTTTCACAACCGCAACCACGAACGAATCTGGCTTCCCAGCAGATTTCCTATCAAGCAGGCGTTGCGTCTCGTCAAGGCACTGTCTGAGCAACAGCACTTGTTTCTGTCTTATTCGAAGCCTCGACTAGAGCCGTTCAGTGGGTGGACGGTCTCGCCTAAAACTTCGTCAAGCTGGCCGCCACACAGTTTCGCCCTCCTGTGCTGCCCTCGGTCGAATTTCCTGGTCCCTACACTTCTTCGACACTCGAAGACCGAATCAGCCAGTTCAACCTCTCTCTCGAACATTCACGCCGCGACCGGGGCAAGACCTTGGATTACCCGACGGTAGAACAGAACGTATTGGAATCTTCGAGGAGGAAACGAGATCATTCGGGTTCTTTGAAAGGCTCGTCGATGTCACCACAAAGTGCATCAACTCCTTCACATTCGAATAACCAGAGTCCGATCAATGCTCGGCATGGACCAGCTCTACCTCCCATCGTGCCTCCAGGCGAGCTCCCCAGAACTACGGGCGAGCCACAATCGGCAGTTTCGGCGGGGTTTCCGGTCTTGTCCCGAGAAGGAAGCATGTCGTCCACTGAGGGTCACAAAATGCACCATATCCTAAATCCAGCCGGAGGCCCCGACAACGGATCGAAGCCCCCGACTCCAGACATCGGCACTCATCAGCCTCTACCACCGATTTCGCTGTCTCACAATGCATCCAGCGAACGTCTCACGCCGTCACATCCTGGATATGGAAGTGGCACCTCGCACCGCTCGCACCTTATGGCCGCTCCAACACTGTCAAGTCCTACTGGCACCATTGATGCGGTCAAGTCTCCATTTCTCCCCATGATCGGTTCTGGGCCTCCTCTATCTGCTGGACCTCCCGCACCTACGAGCCAGCCATACCATCTGAAATCTGGATATCCTTTTCCACAGCAACTACCACCAGGGCCCGCTCCGATACCAAGAAGGGAAAGCGACCCAATGAGCGCACATGGCTCTCGAACAGGAAGTCCGGCACCGTCGTACGCTTCGTACGCGTCATACGGACAACCTAGCACAGCGCAGGGTTCACCAAGGTCCCAATTCTCTTCTGTTGCGCATCATGGATCACAAGCATTGTATCACGGTCAAGGTCCGCCGCACAATGGTCCGATGCCACAGCAGCCACCGGGCCCTCAACAGATGCAACACCAAGGCCAATTTCCATCACCCGGCCATCATACCGTGGTGCAACGAGGGGCGTCCTACCACATGATTCTTGACACAGATCACGGGCCTATCCAAGTTCCGATGGATGTCAACACGGCTTCAAAGATAGCCGATGAAAAGCGCAAGAGAAATGCAGGAGCTAGCGCCCGTTTCCGCCAACGCCGAAAAGAGAAGGAGAAGGAGTCGGCAACTACAATCTCCAAACTCGAGGACAAGGTCCGGGAGCTCAGCGAAGACAAGGACTTTTACCGACTCGAGAGGGACTATTTCAAGGATTTGGTCTACAAAAATGAAAGCGCGCGTGCCATGCTAGTGCCGAGGATGCCTTCGCCCGGCTCACTCAGCGATCGCAACCGCCAGGGCAGCTTGACCAGCAGCCGCGAAGGAGGGAGAAGCCCTAGCAGCAGCGGTGCTGACTATCAGGAGAGCGGCGACCGTGGCAGTGATGATGGACGAATCCTAAGAAGGCGTATCAGCGGCTATGAGCCTGACCAGAGAGGAAGCTCGCAGCATCGTCCTGGCCAGCAGGAGCAGCAGCAGGGCCGTCAGCATCACCAACAGTCGTCCCCTCACCATCCAACGAGTGCGCCGACTCCGCAACACGCCAACAGCCATTACGTCTACCAGAGGTCAGATCATCGGGGAGGACCCCAAGATCCACCCGGTCAGGCGGCACACGTGCATCCCATGGCAACAGCGCCGCAAACGATGCGCACCGGCCCTTATGAAGCCAATGGACACCCACAACATGTATATCACGAAATGCGTTGGGTGCCACCATCATAGAACGATAAACCAAACGAGACTTATCATTTGACTTGTATATGGGAGGTTTTCGAGGAACAGGTTTCAAAAATGGAGTTTTAATGCTTGCGATCATATAGAAGACCTAGACAAGACTTTGCAGGCGTTCTCTGCTTGATACCAGCTCGCTTAGTCGAGCACTGCGATTTGAATTGAGCATACCAATACTACCTTTTACCAGCCACTCCGGTTTCGTACCGTTCAATAGACACGTGCCAGAGCTCCGGCTTACACGTAAGCTTTTGTAAGTTCGGTGGGGTTTGTAGCGACAAAAAGACGTGCGGGGGGGCAGGCAAGAATCCGTAAACCTGTCTTAGAGGATCAAAGGCAAATCAAAGACCAATATCACTCAGATTGGTGAAGCTGCCACACAGCGCGCGCGAGGTGGAGACGCACGGACCGGGCGAACACCCTTGCAAACCACCGAGACATGCAGCATTTCGTGCATAGGTAGGTAGCAGTGTCTGAACCCGCGTTCCGTGGTTGCGACTTCGACACCAGGTTTCGCCAGCGTCGTCTTTCCTGACGCTTCTTCTCACGCCTCACAGCCTGGACTCGTTGATTGATGACGCCGTCGTCAGCGTCGTGGCTTTTTCGGATCTCGTGACGATGGCACCAGCGGCACGGTTACCTCTCCCGCTTCGCCTTTTGCTGCCCGATGCTTTTAGGCAGCGAATGGGGAGGGAAAAAAAGGGTGGTGGGTTTCATGTTTCGAGCTTATCGCCTGTGAAATCTAGGTATGTCCGATCAATTTTGCTGCATTTGGTGAGGACAGGCAAATCGTACAAATGTTACCCATCAATTCTTTGCTCGCCGAAGAGTCAGCATAAAATGGGAGCAGTG
>UYJD01000003.1:543266-627287 GCA_900618795.1 Cyanodermella asteris | reverse complement strand
GCAGATGTCGTGTTTTGTCCCTCTAGGTTTTTTTTTTCGGTTTTTTTTCTCTGTGGTCTTCTCGACTTGAATGCGAGGATTGCAAAAGCTGACTTGTAGGATTTCAGCCGCAGCGCTTGGATTGCGTCAGAAAACTTCTTTCCTGGTAGCTTTTCGTTCCGAGGTTTCTACATCGAAGGGGGGTCACTTTTTACAACTTGCTTCTCTTGGCTTACAGACAATATACATCTCGGGAGAGTCCTTTCACAGACGCGCCTGCTCAACAAGAGACTTGGTATATCTTGGTAGGTAAAAGTTCTTTTCATTCCGAAGGAGACACTAGGTACTGTCTCGCAATCTTGCAAGCTCGCGGATTGTGTTGCTGCCTAGTGAGGAGAAGTCTATCACGAACAGGCTGGCCATAGTGGACATATTACGATGGCCGAGCCGGTCTGCGAACCGGGCCCTCCGACCCCCAACCAACTGATCGACGGCTCAATCGGAAGACATTCAGAACTTTGTTTTTTCACTACATGAAACATGGCCGTTCGCGTGACACATGCGCGTGCCATGGAATGATGTTCCCGATTCCTCGGATCCTGTCTCTTCAACTCACTGGCTCGCATAACTGCGCCTGTCCAGCCTGCAGATGACATCTATTCTGAGATCCGGCCCCGTAACGCTCCTGCCTCCACATGCCTCCTCGCACCCCCTCTGGACGAGAGCCGTAATGACCTGTCGAGCAAGCGTCATGTCTGAGCTCACGCTCACAATTCAGGCTCACCGTCGTTATTCTGCCCCAACACGGTAGTGACATTCCAATCTCGGCCGTCTCTTTCGGATTCAGTACCCGTTTCTCGGCTTGCACAGCGGCACACATAGGCATACTTTCCCCTGCACTGTAGGCCGAAACACCAATCGGTGGTAGCGGCGGCGGCTCAGCCCGAAACACAAATGGCCAGCTACATATGATGACCTTCACCGACAATGTGGGCGTACTCCTTTGCGTGCAGCCAAGGGTTGTATTTTCTTTTGAGAAGTCTGAGGCGCCGTTGAAAGGACTTGTTATATAATGTTGCAAGGTGAGGCAACAAGACCGCCGCGGATGAAGCCGTGGATGCCTCCAGGCTCCAAGCAGATCCAGGACTAAACTCAACCTTGGGGCAGCAGAGTGGTAAGCCCACAAATCCTACGCACTGTGAGCTCTTGGTCGACAGCTCCGCTGCCACATGATTTGAGGCAAAACTTGAGGAACGAAGTATCACCCATCAAAGCCAGGGAACAGAGATACACTTTGGCGGTGTAAAATCTCGCAATATCAGGCCCGCTCTTAGCGTGAAGGATACAACGGCTCGGCTTCCACAGGCTGCGTAACCCGACAGTAATGCTCGCCAAATTACAGACATTTTGATGGCTATCTACCGCTTGAGAGCGGTCTGGCACTTCACTTATTAGCACAATTAGAATATTGATTTTCCACCATCACACGCCATCCGCGGCCGTTGACCTGCCCACTTGCCAAGTCCACACTATTACATGCACCAACGGGCTTTACGGGACGGGCGGGAAGAGGACCAAATCACGAAACGAGATCGTGGCGGCCATGTGCGCTGTCAATGCTCTGACTGAGACGGCCCGTGAGGCAAGCATGCTTTATGGCGAACAGTTGCTGTCGAGCTGTATACGAACACGGTTACAAGTAAAAGTAGACCCAGAAGGACAATTTGGAGACTGCAACCCTTTGCACGGTGCGAGGACAAGTCTTGTGTCGAACAGCAGGCCAGAGAAACATCAGATTTAGATGAAGACGCAAGCAGAACCCTGAAACACCGCGTCAGAAGACCTTGCCGCGACTCGAGACTGGACTTGTATGCCGTGCAGAACCAAAGGAAGTGCTAGCACGCGATTGGTGCAAGTTCAGGGGCCAGACCATTGCAGGCGACTTGGATTGGCTTCAAACTTTGTGGATTCTTGCTTCTTCATTTGTTTGACGAACGTTGGCTCATGGCTGCAGCGGGAGGCAAAAGCACAAACAGAGTGCAGGCTAGTGTACGTGGCGCCGGTACATAAATTCATCGTAGCACTAACCGCTGGGTGTACCTCCGTACCAGAGTCACGCTCTCCTAGCTGGTGCGGCGACGCCGCAAACAACATGCGATCAATATGAACAATAAGGTTGAGCAGCAGCCAATGATTGCAATACTCCTTATTGAGTAAGGCGTGCGAAGGATGCAGAAGCGGGTTGGCATGGTTGGATGTTGCTGAGCAAGTTTACGTATTCGGCTTCAACTCACCAGTTGAGGAGGTGAAGTGAGGTTAATTGCACGTGGTCAGGGGCAAGGCATCAAGCCCTTTTTGACGCCATGTACACACGCCTTTTTAGCCACGGAACGAAGCAGGTACCGCATCGAGGCTTTGGGTTTTCTCCAACAGGCCGCCCGTTCACACGTTGTGGACAGCGTCATAATTTGTATCACTGTTGTACAGGCTCTTTTTTCATGCGTAACTGACGGATCTCGATTCGCAGACCCCGACACTCCCCCAGACGTCAAGCAACTCCACCACGGACACGCTACGGCGTGCTGTCAGCAAAGACCATAGAGTAGCAATAGTCGAGTGCGCGAAGATGGCACTTGAAGGATGTCAAATGTCAACCTGTCACAAAGCTGCCCCAGCAGCTCGGCCAGAAGGCCAGAGCTCAAGCTGTCTTCATGCATGCAACTCTCATCCCAAGCTATCAACTCGAATCCTCCTCGCAAGTATTTCCGACCCAAAATCCAGATTGTACAACCACACCACTTTTGCCGTGCTAGTCTGGTACATCCTACCTCCTCATTATTCCCTGCCAGAGACATCATCGACGCGTAACTAATCTGCACGGGACAACCACCATCTAGCGCGATTCTTTTCTGCTGCGGAGGCTCGTGAGACGGCCACTACTGGCTCCCTCGCTTCCGGCGGCGAACTTCGTACCCACGCGTCGCCCTTTGAAGGCTTGCGCCCCAAATGTTGAATGCGACGATGGATCCAGAAATACTCTCTTCCCGTCCGTCATCGAACCCCAAGTTTTCATGACGACCACCTCCCAGCATCCGTGTCCCATCATCCGCCTACCAGACGCGCCCACTTTTGCTCCAATAGCCGAACGATCACGCCACAAAGGAAAGCTGTCGTATGTACGTGCAAGTCGGACATGCAATATTCTCATTCTCGCCTTTTGACTCCAACAAATGGATCGTGACTTACGAAGCCACAATCTTCTGGGAGGCTGTCTGAACCGCGGTCACCGGGAAACATGCGACAGCATCTCAACCCCAGCCGCGGACGAACAGGGTGGCCGGTAACCACCCGTCCCTTTCCTTCGTACCTCGTGCAGCCATCGACCACATTACTCTTTGCTTTTAGTCCCTTTGGGATCAGCTTCGAGAAGAGAAGAATCACGGGCGGGCGCATGATGCAAACGCAAGTTTCTCTCTCCCGTCTGTGCCCCGGGACGCAGTCTTGCGGTTCCAGCCGCGGGCCCGGGAGTAGAACAGAAGCCGGCCGCAAGCGAAACAACGGCAGAGGTGTGATGATGATGTTCTATTTGGCCCCCTTGTTGCAGGTGAGAGACCGGAACAACTTCTAAAACCTCTAAAAAGTCTCTGGGCATAGTATTATTATTTTTTTACGCTGGCATATCTCAGAGCTACAGGTTGTGGGGCTCGTCGTCGGCCATTCAGGGTCTATGGACTAATACTTCCGAATCGTTCTGTTGCATGGCTACTTTTACAACTTGTTTGATCTTTACATACGAGCCGCTGAGGTTAACGAAAGGGACCGTATCGGATACTTTGAGCCGTCCGGCCCCTGATCGAGGATCATTACTCTCTCGAACGACGAGGACGATATATGTCAGTACCTGAAAGTTCGACCCGACCGGCTGGAAATGAGCTGCAGGCCAACAACCGCCGACCGCCTTCGAGCCAAGTTTACGCATGTCTCACACGTTGATGCCCCAGCTACACCATTCCAATCCACCAAATTCCTGTGATCATCCGATGCATATTCCCCGTTCGCGATTTCACGTAAGCCGTCTTTGTGGACAATGAGATCCGATCCCTGCACATGTTTACCTTGTTAGTTTCTTTTCTATCTGTTCCCCTACGGAAGATCTTGAATGTTGTTAAAAAATTTCGTCTCCAAGAATCTGTCCACGTTTTGTTTTGGTCTTGGATGCGTCACTTCGACCCGAACGGAGACCTAGAAGTCGCCACCCAACTGCATAGACCTCCCCAAGTCCGTCACATACACCCCCCAACAGGTCATGTAATCAAAAATCGAAATACACCTTCGAGCCGCATCGGCGAAACGCGAACGTAGCGCCGCAGAAACGGTTCATCGAGAGACGATCACGTCGTGTTAAGAGCCCCAATCACGACCAAGCCATACAAGTCCTTCCAACCCACCACGAAGACGCCGAGACGGCAAAGAATTACTTCGTCCCTCCCCTCCGCGTTCTGGCCATGGAGCACGATCCATTCGAGCCGCCTCCAGCAAATTTCACCACACTCTGTCCCCCCCCCCAGTCGCCCGACTCCGGCTCAGGTTCCATTCTCTCGATCCGGGCGAAGGGCGAGGGACGCGTACAAGTTGGCTTTGCTGCTTTACGGAAAACCATCTATCGAATGCGTGGGAGGGGGAGAGGATTCAGGGGGTTTTACCAACGCGAGTACAAGCGGTCTGACCCAGGGCCTCGTGAGACGAGCCGTGAATTTGATGGCGCCCCCCTCCCCCCCAACTCCCAAGAACTGTTCCGAGCCGTGGCTTGTAGAGATCTCCCTCCCCTCCACCACCACCACCACCACCCCCCAAGACCGGGTTCTGTACGGAACACGGTGAGAAGAGGCCAGAGGCCAGCGGCACGACCGAGCAGCCGCACCGCACCCTCACCCTCACCCACCTCCTCACGAAGGAAGGCCACAAGTCCATCCTCGTGATCGTGACGGTAAGTAATAAACAGGGGGGGGGGCTCTCGTAGGGACTTGGGAGAAAAGGGTCTTCGCCGAAAGGGGCGTTGTGGGTGTCAGCTTACATTGCCGTGCCGTGAGCGTGCCCTAAAAGGTCGTCTCATTACTGATGTGGTGTGGATCGGGTGGCCGGCGGTCAGCGGAGACTCACGTCAATACTCCCCCCTTTCTTGTTTGTAACGAGCGCGTAAAAAGGCAACGCGTGCTAAGGCGACGTTTTTGACTTCCAGGAGGACTACATGTGTCATGAGAGAAACAAGTTTGGTTTGAATAGCTGTGACTAAAATTCAAATTGGTATCTCTATCCCTTAAGGGGAAATGGACCGGAAGGACTTTCGCTGATGCTATGTACGACCTTTTCGTTCGTCGGCGTAACAGAATGCTAGGAAAGCAATGCAAACAAATGTGAATCTGTCCTTCTCCTTGTAGGCCTAGCCAGGATCGTGAGCCGTTGAAGACAGGGCCCAGTGCTTTCTCGATCCCGCCCGTACTTCTTGACTGCTAATGCATTTTTTTTTTAGTCTGCTCAAGCTCTGATCGAATCCCGATAGCGAAACGGATGAGTCCAGAGATGCAACCATCATTCCGTCCTGCCAAACAAAAGGAAAGTTCAAAAACTTCTTGTAGTAGTCGTCTCTGTGTGCTCAGTTTCGATCGCTCTGTCGTTTCTTCAGGTCTTCCAACTCGCTCCCGTTACCACGCTCTCCCCACCCGGTTATCCCGGGTCATCCACAAAGGTCATTATAAACTCCAGGCACCTGACTAGAGTGTGTGTTGTACAACGCGTTGCCGCGAAGTTCGTTCTTCCAAACAAAGGTCAAGCAAAAATGTGTGAACAAGTGTTGAAACAGACCGTTGGGTTCGCTGATGCAATAATGTCGTGCACCCAGTGACAGAATAAACGCCGTGGAAGAAATGCCGTTCAAATAAAGGTGCGATGACTCGAGGGTCGCAGCTCATCAAATCTTGTGCAAAGGAGCACGGAAGCACTAGAGCCAGCCAGCCGGGTACTGTGCTGGTCATGGACCGAGCTCACCACCTATCCTTAGGTAGTCACGCCCTCGAGGCCCAGACCGACGGGGTCCTTGCCGAAACCGTGAACTGGCTCAGACTTGTCGTCTTCACCAAATTTCGCAGACTCGAGCTTCGGTGTCGGCTCTTGTGAGCCAAAGCTCTTTCTGTTCTCGCCAACCTGACTTTGGCGCCTCATCCTATCAAGACTGGCCACGGTGGGTACATTCCCCATGCTGTGCTGACGGCGGTCGCGAGACTCGTGACCCTCCCGTCCAGAGGCAGGAATGCTTCCGCTTCGTGACTTGCTTGCTGTGCCCCGTTCAACGCTGTCCTCGAGCATCTTATCCAGCATCTTGGTGACCTCATCAACAGATTTACGATGAAGAGCCGGCACTGGTGGCTGTGGCGGCAGCTCACTAGGAGGAAGTGTCGTCACAGCGGTGCGCAGGCTAGAAAAGCTCGATGCAGTAGAGATGGCTGCGGGAGTGGTGCCGGATTCGAGACGGGAAAGCGCAGATCGTCTCAGAGCCGTGGTGGAGCCCGGTGTTTCGACAGGCGAGAGTGACGCACCACTGTCCAGGCTACCGGTGCTGTCCTTGGTAGAGTGCTTGCTAATCTCATGGGCGGCCGTGGGTGTCGGCGGGAAGGCCGAAGAGGGATTCGAAGCTTGGTCGGGGCTCATCAACATCAGACTATTAGTTAATGTTCGATTTTGTGCCTTCAACTCAGCAATGCTGCGATCTCGGTCTTCGAGTTGAGCTCTGAGATCAGCAATCTCGGTGTCCCTTTCGCTGACACTGGCGAGCGGCGATGAGACTTGCGACAGCCGGCCGTGGGACGTGCGCCTCGCTTTGAGTAACCGTTGCTCGAGCGTGTTGATATATCGATTCTTGTCGGCAATATCCGACTGTAGTGCTTTGACTTGCGACTCAAGAGCAGCGGTCTCGTCAGCGGTATACGCCGCCATCGATAGCCCGTCATTGTCACCGGGTGAGATGGGCGAGTTCTCCATATACGTCGACATGTGCGGCGATCGAAGGGCGTTTAGATGCGAGCCTATTGTTTGGAAGGACTTGACTGAAGGGTTGCGGGTCAAAGTCTGCAGTGTGGCAACGCTTGCCGAAGAGCGAACGGTCCTCGAACCAGCCTCACTACCATAGAAAGAGGTGAGCCGTGAGGATGTGCTCATCATGCTAGCTCGCGTATCGTTCACGCCAATCGATCTCGAGCTGAGAATCAATTGGTTCAGGTGTTCGATTCGCTCTCTAAGCGCGGTTCGAGCGAGTTGCATTTCGAGCAGCTGCTCTTCATGTCTGTGATGCACCTCTTGCTCAAGCTCCTTTTCCTGCTTCTCTGCCTGCATGATTGCCTGCGTTTCAAGCTGACTTCGAAGGCTTGCAATTTCTTGCCTGTACCTTTCGAGGAGTGCAGAGTGTTGGCCATCACCAGGACCAGCTTCCTCGGCTTTCTTGGCATGACTGACAATGTTGTTGCGGGCACGGGCAGCGAACTTGAGCGTGTTGAGGGTCTCGCCGGTGTGCGTTGCAGCGGTCGCGGCAGTACCAGCTTTGGAACCGATCTGAATAGTGCAGAGAATTGAGATGAGCGAGTTTCCGGAGAGAGCAGGCTGCAGGAGTCGGGTGAGTTTGCTGTCTCTGTATGGAAGATGTTTGCCGTCCTTATCTTTGCCATCTTTGTCGCCAGAAAGCCGAGAAATCACGGTACCGAGGGTGAGCAAGCTCTTGTTGATGTGGGCACCTTCGACTCGTCTGGTTTTGTCCTCGGCAGCTCGCTCCGAGCCAGCCAAATCGATGAGGCTGAGCTGCGACACTCGCACGCCTCCAGGAGCTACGGTCGTCTTGCGATTGCCGCCTTCCGCAGTTTCGCCAACGCCACGTTCGCGACTTTCAACAACAATCTGAACTATTGCGTGACTTCGGGAACTGTGGCTGTTGAACTGCGTCGCACCCACACGTCTTGACTTGTCTCCCTTGAGGATGACCTGCATCAGCTGATTTGTACTCTGAACGATTTCTTCCTTGAGTGGTGTGGCATACACATTGCCTCTGTTGTCCTCTCGCAGTTTAATCTTTTCGGCTTTGATGGATCCGGGTCCGCTCTCGGGGCTGATGGGAATCAACAGATCGCGTATCTCCTCGTTGTAGATTTCCAAGTAGCTCACTCGTAGTAGGAACTCGCGATGTGGCGTTTCGCGAATGTAGGCGAAAATATCCGAGACAGCTCTAGGGATCACACCAGGTGATGATTGCGTGCCCTGCATGGAGAACGTCTTTCCGGTGCCTGTCATGCCATATGCAAAGACGGTGCCGTGAAAACCTTCCATGACCCGGCGAACGAGGCGTCGTGCGCAGGCATCATACACACGTCCGTTGTTATCGCGCGATGCGAAAACGTTGTCGTAGTAATATTCACCACCTTCTTTCCCCCGATAGCTGATGAGATTGTTCTTCCCTTCGACCATCCAGTCTCCTTCCGCCGTAGCATCAGATTCGGCATTTGGACGAACTCGAACGCTGATGACCACATTTCCTCCGTCCTTTCCGTCCTTCTGCTTTGAAGAGCCGTCGGAGTCTTGATCCCTGGTGTCATCAGCATCTTCGAACGTTGTCGCAGTTGTGGAATACGATCCTTCGGCGGAAGAGCTTCGGCTTCGAGCAGGGCTGCCAGCGCTGTTGATGCCGTCACTACCAGAACGTCGAGATGCGACGGGCACGGTATCCGCGTTGCCATCAAGCAGGCTCGTACCCGAGGTACCCTTGTACGAGTTGTGTAAAGTCGATGAAGCAGAGTGACTCTTGGTTTTCTTCGACCGGGGCAGGCTTGCAGATGACGGGGTATGTGGTCTGGTCCCTTCCGCGGGTGTAGATGAGCCGGAAGCACGTTCCCCAAAGGTGTTGATTCCCAAAGATGGCCGCCCTATCTTAGAGAGTGGCTTTGGGGGCTGTGGGAACGAGGCAAGGGAAAGTGTCTTTCGTAAAGTCTTGGGCATCTCTTCCTGGGCTTCGCTTGACTGCGAGGGTTGGAGAGCGATAGATCGTTTGTGAGCATGTAGAGGAGTCGGAGTTACCGTGCGAGAGGGAATTGTAGAGTGTGGAATTGAAGAAGAGGAGGCTCGAATCTTGGAGGGCGTAGGCGTCGCAGGCATCGAGGCAACCGATGCAATCGACGATCGTGTTGAGGGAGCAGGAAGACTTTTCCGAGTCTTGGACTTCTTTGCCGGCAAAGAAGGCAGTGGCGCAGTGGGAGGGCCACCGCTTGGTGAAGGTGGCAGCGACGGCCGTGGCAATGTCGAGGTCGCCATGGTGCAAATGTGTAGTTGGATATTGAGGGACAAGATGCGCAAGTATAGCTGCGCTACACGCCGCGTCTTTTTGCGATTCTTGCCGAATCTTCCAAGCTTTTCGGCTCCCGCAATCCGTACCTATCAGGTCGTCTACGAGGTGTGTGCCATACTAGTCAAGCTGGTCTACCCAAACTAGCAGAATACCGGCGCGTAGGACGACAAGGTGGTTGTGAGTGGTAGCGCGTGGGGTGCCGGCGCCGTGGGTAGCACGGGGTAGCTGTCAGAAACCGGCGGACGATTGCTTTGCACTTTGCAGGGGTTCGTGCCGGTGCAGTGAGGCGTGCGTGTCCGTGCAGTATAGAGAGGATCAAATTGCGAGAGGAGTTGCAGGGCTCCGGGGAGATTGAGGGAGATGATTCGGAAGCAGTGAATCAGTGGTGGTCGCACGGCCAGCTCAGCGTGGGTGACAGGCCAGAACAAGAAGTCGTCTGTAGAAGGATGCAAGGGAGCTGCTCGATACCAGGGTTCAGCGGAGCCGAAATGGACTGCCAGCCAGGTGCGGGATTGACGGCGGAGGCGCTGTGGGTCGCTGGGGCGAAGGAAGCGACAAGGGAGATGAGGAAAGACGTTGCTGATGATGGGGATGATGCAGCTGCAAGAGTCGGAAATCCGACGAGGTCAAGGATGCGGTGTTGGACCGGCTTCAACGAACGCGGTATGTCTCTGCCGTGCCCTTCTCGCGCAAAGACACGCAGAGCAAGGATTGCGATGGAGGGCAAAAGAATGGAAGCTCTCTGGCGCCTGCGCAGGAACGTGCAAGAGTGCCGGGTGAAGGGTGGCTGCTGTAGCTCGACGAGCAGCGAGAACAGGAGGGCGACGAGTCGATTGTACAGACTCTGGAGACGAGGGGAGAGAGGAAACAGGGATATGAGCTGCAGTCGACGACGAGAATGCAGTCGAGTAGGGTAATCAGAGCAACGCCGGCCGCAATCTTCGCCGCTTCATTGGTGCTCGGCTGCCGTGTCCAGGCCAGGGGCGTTGGTGGAGGTGCTGCTGCTGCCCTGAAACGTAACCTTACTTACTTACTTAGTTATTTACTTACTTGCTTGCACTCGATTATTGCGGAGATATCACTGGGCGCAAGGGCGGGAGACGGTTATTCCTTGCGTGCCGTCGAGCTGTCAAGCTGCATATGTACAGAAGCCTTGCGATTATTTCCACACGGCGGCCAATCTATCCACACCACCACCACACCCTATCTCTGCCACATCTACTCCATATCGCTGCCAGGGGCACCCCACCCGGAGGATAGAACCTCTACCATGCGTCACCCGCTCGTCGACCCACCCCGACCATACACACCCAGCTTTGCTAGCGCAAGGGGCACTTGTTCATGAGCACGCTACACTGTGTAAAAGATGTACGTCGAGTATTGTACTCACATGACCAAGGACGATAATACTGCTTGCGGGGGGTGTTCCTTTGCTCCTCAGCGTTCACTACGCCGGCCGTTGCTCACGCCAGCATGGGCTCCCTGCTAGCATCAAGCTTATCCTGCTTCCCGGCCACCAAAGAGCCATTCCGGCCTGCGACGGTGCTACACACAATCTTATTATTAGGGGACAGAGAAACCCGAGCTTTGCACAGGCCGTGGCCCCGGCCCTGGCCATGAACTGCTTCCGTGCATGCGCCATGCGCGGACCCATGTCAGGTACGTACCGTCCATGGTATTGTCTACGGCTTCATGCTTGACGCCTTTGTGAGATGCAAAGCAGCTGGATTGCATAGATACCTACCCATATCGATAGGAACGCCTGAGCGCATGGCTTCCCGTCTTCCACGCGCCTCCTCGTTATCGCCCAGCTCATGTCTGGGGCCATGTTGGTTCATACGACCTGAGGCCCAGCCACTCAGATGAATGATCCCAGGGGCTCAAATGAATTAATTGGTTTGGGGACGATTCGCGCTGCTGACGATGAAAGGGAGTGGGCCGACCATGTGAAAATAGACGCGGCCAACAATAATCGCGACCACGGCGAGCGTCCAAATTGTCAGGCCCAGGCTACAGTACCTGCACCATAGCCAACCTCGGAGATGCAATGATTCTGGCCATGGAGTAGGCATGCGATACGTCGATAAGAGCCCTCGAAAAGCTTGCCCCTGCCCTTGGGCCGAGCTCATGATTTTCGCAGAGGTGAAAAGGTGCTTCGGCACGAATCACATCCTTGGACGGTCAAACTAAGAAAGGGGCCGATCCCCTCTGGCACACACGGTTGGTGGGCGACCGCCCGAAAGGGGGATGTGATGGGCCCCGTCAGAGTGTGGAGCGGCTCTCATCTGTGACGCAGCCAGTAGAAAGTGACCTCGCGTTGTTGATGCTCGTGCAAGCAGCAGCCAAAAGCCTCGTCGCTGGTGGCGGCGTCACATACACTTTCGCAGCAACTTTGCAAGTTGCTGGAACACCAATTATTCGGCGCCGATGGTACTCTGAGTTTGTTGTCGCCTCTGGAACCGGAGGGCCCTCTTGATGTGCGCTGGCCTGCAGCCAATGATTGTGAGATGCCTGAGGCGAGGCTGCGAGCCTCTGAACAACATACTGTTAGATCCTGGACTTGAAATGAGGTTTTGGCGGTCAAGAAGCGAAAGCCTTGTTAATGGTACTTCTCGCGACTGCCATTCCCACGAACAGGGATAGCCACACCTATCAATCGATACACTCACAGCAATTTCGATAAGCAAGGAGGAGCACAGCATGTCGCGTGCAGTTTCATGCAGCAATACACGCCTTCGTATGCATCCCATCGCCAGTGACATTGCCGCCAGCAGTGCTTATGAAATCGTTTCAACATTTCCAAAGCATCGCCACCCAATCACGAAATACGGCCAGGGTGAGCAAAAAGGCAGGTCCTTGGGTCGTTTCGCAATAATAATGTCGGTCACCCCATTTCCAGGAACGTGAAAAGAGTCAGGGCGCCGTGCCATCCGAAGTTTCATCTTTTGTTGTTCCCAAAAGAAAAGAAACCCAGTTGACCCCTGTCCGCAGCAATTTCCAGTCACCTGACAACCGCTCTTGGCACGAAGCATCTTGTGGCTTGTCGTCACCTTTCGACCCAACCCCCGGAGCATCTTCTTGTCCGACATCGCAGCTTACACACGGTATAGGAAAAGCTGAACAATGTTATTGTTCGCTTCCTCCGTGAACTTTGAATCTCCATATACATACACATGCCTTGTTGGAGCTTTTGCTTCCAATCTCCCCCGCGCCAATTTTTATTTTTTTGGTTTTTGTTCAGGCAGCTCCGCCGGTACGCACTGCGGGAACACCCTCCCAATGCACCGTCGGAAGGCGTCCGTGGCGACGCCGGTTAGTGAGCAGACAACCCATCGGGCCGGCTCTGGCGGGATAGAATCCCCGTCTAAAGCTTATTCGACCGCATCAAAGGGGGGTGGTAAGCTCTTCCGCGAGCTTCTCGGTAACGCTCGTGCGACTGCGACTTCGGCTTAAGGTCCGCCGCGGCGGTGGCAGACGAGAGAAAAAACTGTTTCTTGAGCGCGGAAAGTAGCATGCCAGGCGGGCTTAAAGGTAAAGTACAAATTGGGATGTGGCAATGTGAATAAACACGCGTGTATTCTTATGTCGTTATCTAGGGAGTAGGGACCCGCGCAGCTGGTAGAAAGTGGATCACAAGGACTCCGCCGATTCGATGTGCGCAGAGGCCCACCTGCATGTCTGGTGTCCTGCTCTAACGGCATTGTGCGATCGTCGACGCTAGGTACGTCCAGAACCGCCGATCGCTAACCCCAAGCATGCTAGTGTCGTGTTCCATCACTTCCATGCAGGGCCTCAAAAAGGTTCAAGGCCGTTGACTGGCTGCTTACACAACTCCGAACTGGTCGACATGCGACCATAAATCCGAAAGGCTCACACGCACGAACTTGGACTTTTCGGCTCGCTCGGCTAAGCCTGTGAACGGGCCCCCGGATCAGACGTGAACATGTTGATCGCCAAGATGTAAATTCGTCAAAGGCAGGTAGGCGTACGTACAGCAGTCATTCATGTTACAGATTTGACGCCCTTTTGAGCCGCCCATGCCACAGACCAAGCGGTCGTTGTGATGTTTCCTTGCAGCCAGGATCGTGTGTGAGAGAGCTGTGGCAGGATCCACATGGTGCCACTCGTGTGATGCGGCGCGGTGGCGTGTAGCAGCCCGTTCCGTAGAGTCGGCACCTACCTGCTGGTCGTGCTGACAGGTTTGACCTACACGTACTGAGATGTTTCGTGATGCTGCATCGCCATCGTGATTGAAATCCGAAGACGCCGACGAGAGGTTTCGGCGTGTGGAGATGATTGAGGGTCCTTGGGCAGCAATATGTGTCCAGAGTCGTGTGTCGTCTGAGACATCGTAAGGCGTATATGCTCGATTAGTTCAGATGCCGTGCGCAGGTACCACGTGGGAAATGCGAGTCCGCGCGACTAGGCTGAGTTTTGGACGGCTGAGGGGCCAGAACGGCAGAACCTGGATCATCGTCTTGCGTATGTGGGTCGGTTGGGCGAATCTGAGCCACGTCTGTCCTGTTTCGTCATGCCCTCCCGTTATAGCATAATGGACAGCGGGACGCGTACGTAGAGCATCACCCCCGAGTACGCTACCTGCTGGCACCAAAGTCCAGCTTTCGGGCAACGGGATCTCTCTGAGAGGGTAGTTCGCCGCCGCGACGGGCAAGGGCTTCTGCCATCTTTTTGATGCCGCCTCCTTTCTTTGGGAGATCTTCCCTGCGAGTAGGGCGAGGCTCACTTGTCCAGTATCTGTGCTCCAGGAACTGACGTGCCGTGCACCTCTTCCGCGGATCCAGCCTAAAGCACCACATGAGCAGATCAACTCCATCCGAGCCTCCGCTTCCAAAGGTCTGCATGAATTCGGCCTTTGTCCGGACGGGCTGAGGCTGCTGGAGCGCCGTGTAGTTATCGAGAGAAGTGACCCCCGGCCAATTCAGCTCGTTCGGCGTCCCGATAGCTTTCTGGATGATGCTGATCTGATCCGTATCGGACATGCCGGCCATGTACGGGATCCTGAGAAAGAGCTCCGCAAACACGCAGCCCACGGACCACATGTCGACGGCGCCGTTGTAGAATCGTGCACCGTAGAAGAGCTCCGGGGGCCGGTACCATCTGGTTATGGTGTTGAAGGACATCTTGACGAACGGATCCGCTATCGACCGCGCGAGACCGAAATCTGCCAGCTTGAGCTCGCCGTCCGGCGAGAACATCAGGTTGTTGGGCTTGATGTCGCGGTGTAGCACAAAGTTCTCGTGGCAGTACCAGATGCCCCGGCCGAGCATCCCCATCCAGGCTTTGATGTCGGCGCTGCTGTACGTCGTGCCGGGGTAGCCCTTTGCCGGATTGGGCGCGTCTTTGATGAGCCCTTCGAGATCGCCGAGGGGAAGGAGCTCGATCACGAGGTTGATGTTTTGGTCCTTGCTGGAGAAGACGTCGTGGAGGCGGACAATGTTCGGATGTGATAGCTCCTGGAGGAACTGCACTTCGCGGATTGCTGATAGCGAGATGCCCTGGTCGTGTTCGCCAATCTTCATTTTCTTGATGGCGAACTTCTGCTTCGGATCGTCTCTCAGGTGGCAAGCATAGACGTTGGCATAAGTACCTTCGCCAAGGAATTTGCCTGCCTCAAGTTCAGCAAACAAGCTCAACAATCTTCTCAAGGAAGCGCGCGTACCTTTTACATATTTCAACCTTGTCTGTGCGTTGAGATCACCTGCAACGGAAGCCGCGTCTTCAATCTCCCCCTCCTTGATGCTCTTGTTACTCATATCTTTTGAGCCTGTCCGCACACTCAAGGGTCTAGCTGATGACCTCTCATATGGACTCCGACCGGCCTCTGTTGGCCTCGCGACCATGGGAGAAACCGACATGAGTGTTGTTAGATCGAATTGGGAAGACCTGGCAGGCGGGGAATCGAGGAAGGGATCTTCCATTCGAGGCAGTCACGAATTATGGTTCTGAGTTCGCCCACCCGTGGCTGCCTTTGTTTTGTAAGGCGTCCGTGAACGTGGCTGATGTGTGGCGCATGCGTGAGGGACCGAGTTACTAGAATCCATCATTCAATCATTCATGAGTCAAAGCATTCGGTTGCAAGATACATGTAAGGCTCACTTGCTTTACAGTTGGACATCAATTATCTCAGCTATCTCGTTTCGCTGCAATATTGCTCGGTGGAGGCTGTGAATATTCCACGCTTACCAGAAATTCACAATGCAAATGAAAGAACATACCGCAGGTCAATAGCACTCAGACTTTCATCAGCGATATGTCGTGGCTGACCACGGACGCCAGCGCAAAATGTCATGATTGCCTCGACAGCTCATTAACTATGCATTAAATAATTACAGAGCCGGGAGTTCGACCAAGCACATTACCTAGCGAGAAGCCCGGCAAGTTGCTACAGGATTTAGCCTTCAGTGCCTCGACCACACGAGGACTGCCGGAGAACGTCACTTACGATCGTATGTGATGAGCAAGAGGATACAAATATCGTTTTTCGAGCCATTCGATAGGATTATACAGAGCGTGAAACGAAAGCTAGAAGAAACAGATGCAACGCAGAACACGACCGCTACGCGTCCACTCTTCTAAAAGTCTTGCGGGACATTGTTAACGACACTGCCGCCCCCGTCAGCGGCCTCAGGGTGCAGCTTGATCTCGTCCGGCTTCAACGCCGCATATCTTTGTTGACACTTGTCCTCAGGGCAAAGCTCAGAGATCCAGCCCAGGATCTGTGGTGCAGGGATCTTGATAGAAAGCGTCTTGTCCTTCGCTGACACCTGTGCCTCTGTACGGTGATCTGAGCTGCTCTCGCTCTTGCCGCACGAGAAGCACAGGAAGCCACCACCAGTTTGAGAACTCTTCTGTATGTCGCTGACATGCTCGGCTGTGAAGCTCTCCTCCGAGGTGAACAGAATGTGAACGTCCTTGGCCACCACGAAGCCAGTTGTCCACGATGGCATGGTAGTCGCGTTCGATTTGTCGAGAGCCATCGTATCAGCATTGGCAAGACTGTTCTTGACCGTCGAGGGCGTTCCGGCGGTGATGGGTACCTGGTTCGTGTGGTAGAACTCGTTACTCTGCTTGAGAAGGTTCCCATTGAACCAGGGCCGGCTGATCCCGACCTTCATCACGCGCATACCGATCTTAATGTCCGTGTTGCTTGCCTTGTGTTTGGTAGCATTTTCAGATTCAGCATCGTTTGACGAACCGGATGCGCTGCCAAAGAACAGACCGACGCTCCAGTCTGAGTGCGATACCTTGGAGGTAGCCATGGTGCTCGAACTCACATTGTTCTTTTTGTACGTGATGACGATCTCCTGCCAGATCGAAGCTTTGTCACCCTGGGGCGGCAATTCGATTTTTGTGGACGGGTCAGGGCCGTTGGTAGCTGCAGGGGTCGCGGTTGTGTCCTCAGTGCCGTCTTCCTTGAGTTTCTTGATGGCAGCACCACTAGCGTTATCAGATCCTTTGAGTTGCTTATTATAGTAGTCAATGTCCATTGTCAGACTGCCGATGCGCTCCTCGATCGTTTGTAATGCTGTCGCCTTGTCGCTAGCACGAGCAGCGGAAGCCGCTAGCTGAGCTCTCGAGTATGCTTCTCCTGCCTTCTGTAGAGCAGCCTGCTTTTTGATGCATTGCGCCTGCATGTTCTTAATCTTGTTGAATTGCTCCAAAGTCAAGGGGGGCTCGAATAGCGACTTCAAGGAGTTGTTGACCTCATCCAGGGCAGCTGCTCCAATGTTCTGTGTCGCAGCAGCCTTGTCAGCAGCCATCTTCGTCTTCACTTCGAAGAAAAGTTGGATGGCATTGATGGCAGTGTCGCTGAAACCGTGGACCAGGTCAGAGTTTGCTTGAGCCAAATCATCCCGTGCAGTCTGAACATCGCTTTCGGCCTTCGCAATGTCTTTCTGTCCAGCGATGAGCGCGTTCTTCTGCAGGATGAGGGAGGCTCTTTCTTTCTCTGCGAACAGGAGCTGTTGGCGCACAATGGTCTCGCTCGACAAGAGATCTTCAGGCTTGAAGTTAGTGCTCAGGTTGCGTGCCCAGTTCGAAGGCGTCATGACAACAGGGTAGATGTCTTCGGTGTCGTCGATCGATCGAGAGACCGAGGCTCTCAGGTTCTCCTTGGCTCGTTGCAGGGTCTCAGATGCAGATTCGACGTCGATGTATCCGACGTACTTACGGACACGGTGATATTGACCTCTCACGAGGAGGACGGTCCACAGGGCCTCGAGCTTAGCATCAATGACGGGGGCGTAACTCGACAGCAACCGATCGTAGGCGTCGACTTGATCTTGTTTCGAAAAGTCTTTGGGTCGCGCATCGATCTTGAATTGCACCCACCGAAAACGCTCGGCCTCATAGATGTCGAGCAGCTTTTGATAGAGGTCGACCCGAGGGATCCTCGAATTCTTCGAAACATCACGTAGAGCTCTGACCTGCGGAGGGACCTGCGGTTCAAATGGAGCTGGTGGCTTCGCCGCAAGAGGCATATCACTAGGGATCATGCTCAGAAGATCACTTGCGGGCGGGTCAAAATTGTCGACTTTTTCGATGAGCCATTCGCAAATTTTGTCCTGCGCTGAATTAGTGTGCGCTCGGACATGTGCAACAAATTGGTTATACCTGATCTGCGAGTATCTGGTCGTCGTTGACATTTGCTCCTTGATTGTGCGAGGGCAATAATTGAAACAGGACTTCACGATACGCATCTGAAAGCTATGGAATTATTAGCAAATGTCAAAGTCGTTTAGACGTCGCTTGACTTTACCTTCCCGCCGTTTGGACCTCCAACAATGTTCGAAATGGCAAACATGTCATCGGCAAGCCTGAACTCTGCCTCTGCGACTGCTGGAGGTTTGATCTGCTGCGCATTGAGACTATCGCTGTCGACATAATCGTAATTGCCCATTTCGAGGAGACGAGCCGGGAACTCCATCTGAAAGATGTCGGTGGCTCCATTGCCGAACGTGTCTCGGAGTTGCTCATAGATCTGCACAACCGGAGGCTTCTTCAACTGTGCGTCGTCTTCGGCTGTGTCACTCGACGGGGTCGGCCCCGGGGGATTGCCAGACATGTTGGTCTACCACAGGAAGAGGAAGAAAAGAGGGGAGTGACGGAGTTGGAAGCTGACTGTCTTCTCTAGTGCTCTAGCGAGTTGCTTCACTCCAGATGTGTGGGACATACATGGTCCTTATATCTGAGGTTTGGAAATTGCCTTCATGATACGTTCTCCTCTGGACAACGTTCAAGGTATTCTGTGCATGCACTGGAAGCAGGCCGCTGCTCGACCTGACTCTAGCTTCCATGGAGATGAAGCCACTCGCAATTGTCCGATGATTGAAAATGGGTTAACGTACATAGCCCGTCATCGGTGCCATAGCATAGTGGCGAAAAGTTGAAGCATTTCATTTCCACAAATGGACGTTCCAGCTGCGTGTTGGAGAAATGGAGGCGTTCAGCAGTAGTCAAGAGTTGCCGTACTGTCGTTGAGCCGCTCGCGATGTCACCACGTGACCGACTAAGTCAGCCACGAAATCCCAGACTCAACATGGTGTGAGCTGAAGTCAGCTTCTGCTTGCAAGGGGCATCTAAGCCGCTTCGTACTCGACGGCGCGCCCCTGACTCGATGGTGTGCGAAATGTGGTATCTGAAGAGAAGTTGCTGACATTTGTCCACTCAAATGCTTTGCTGAGACACAGTTGGTCACACGAACGGCTAGATTTGACAAACGATTCCACCTGATGCTTCTTCGACTCTCAACGAGGAACGACCACCCTTCTACGTGGCTGCCATGAGACCTTCGGACGTTCGGATGGCGCCGAGCACTCGTGCTTGCGTCTGCCGGTCCTGGTCAGTTCATCTGTTGAATCTGCTCAGTGTATAGCGAGAAAGATTAGCAGCCACCCGCGATGTAGTAGAGTCATGAGTCTACCAGCTGATATGCGAGAACCTGGTCCAATGGCACTCGTTTTGGGGGCCATAGTGAGTGTTCAGTCTCAGCCTGAATGGGCTGCACCAGGCGATGGCTTGCACCGACGCAGCTGATTCATATTACCAAAGTTGGGTCGTTTTCTATCAGCAAAGGCCGATGCAGCGAAGGCCGGAGGAATAAGTACACCTGTATATAGGTTAGTCTTTCAACCAGATCTGGAGCTACACCAGCGCATCACCAAGCTTGGTATTGTGAAAGCTCTTGAAATCCAGTCCTGACCAGATTTCTGGCTGATCGTGCTCCCACTACTTGAGATCTGTACATCTTTACGACATGGCAAACTTCCGCCCTGATCCTCGTGACCCAAATGACGCCAATTTCCAACCCGCTTTTGGTGTTCTCTTCGTCAGAGACTGGCTTCAGACCCCAGCCAACTGGGCCAGGGTACAGCGAGTCCGCGCTCTAGATGGAGGTTGGGAAGTCTGGCTGCAGGTCGAGCTCTCGCTCCAATTCGATCCAACGATACCTGCCGGAGCTCCCGCTGCCCTCGCCAATGCTGCACAGTACACTCTCCGGCGCGAACGAACAGATGTCCTCCGTGGGATCAAGGCCAGAGGAGGAGGACAGTCCCTACAAAAGCTTGATATTCATCTCGAAAGTCCAGCCGCTACAGCTGCAGCTCCCGATATTGGCATCGAGCTGAAGATCCACTCCATGGGTGAGACCGGCGACCATTTCATCGGCGAACTCAAGGCGGATATGGAGAAGATTTTGGTAGCACCAATAGGCAGACCATTGACTGATCTCTACGCTATTGGCATCACGAACGATCCTGCAGATGTATTAAAATCGTTTCAGGATGTAAACGCGTTCGCTGAGCAGGGAAACAAGGTGCGGACGTGTGCAGTGCCAGGAACTGATTTGAACCTCATTTGGCTTCGCTATCGACATTCTTGAAGTCTAACAAGATGGCTATCTAGTCAGCGCGATGGCGTTTCACGAATACATGATACCTCAGTGCTCAGGATATCAGAGCCTGTATTTCTCAGGAGCTCTTGGGAGCCGTTCTGAAATAAATGGCAGGCCCAACGAACCGTGACCTCCCACCATCTCCCAGATCCTCCCCTCCATAATCTTTCACATCTCTATTTCAATCCACCCATGCATACCACTTTTCTCCAGACATGGCAGCTCACAGCTCAGCAACGCCTGGCCACGAGTCATGCCACCATCAGCACGACGACAGTTTGCTGACATCAACCTCAAGCCATCCCTCGTCCAGACCATCTTGCGTGCCAGTCTGGTCTGCAACTACGTCGCCCTCTTCCCTGCTTGCATCACAACCCCTGACATTGACAAAGCCCTCAATATCATCGCTATGAGTCAGATTAATCCGGGCCCGAAGCCTCTCCATCGAATGTGCTCGGGCGTGCTGTTCGTGGCCCAAACGCATGTATCGACTAAATTCGTACGCAGCCTTTTTGTCACGTAACTTCGCCTGTAATTCCTCACCGGTGAGCGGTTGTCCGTGCCGATTGCGGGAACTGTACAGACTGACCGGCTTATAGTCCGCCTGATCGGTCTCGGCATTCGCGATAACATACTCGTGCAGGGCTCTAGCCTCATTTCCGAGGTGCTCCCGGATATCGCGAGTTCGGACCATGTACAGGTATGTCTCTCTCCGCTTGACGACTTCGGCGACGGCCCATTTCCTCTCCTTGTCGCCATCCTCCGGACTCAGCTTTTCCGCCTCGGCAAAAGCTGCGGGCAGGTCGCGGTCTCTTCGCACTACGAGTTTCAGGTACGCACGTCTTTCTGCTCGGCTCCGGGGCAGGGGTAGTTCGGCATGCGTGCTCGGTAGCTCGAGCAGGACCTCCAATTCGGGGCGGAGCGGCGGGATAGGGTGAGCCAGGCAAGGCGGATACAGTCCGTCATAATTGACCGGCTCATTTGATCCGTGTGGTGGGACGTGTGGTGGGGTGCTTGGCCGTGACGGGCTGGACGCGGGTTGAGTCTGACCGTTTGCCGATTCTGTGGATTTAAGAATCTGAAGATTCGCAGAGTCAGCTTGATGCTCGTGTCTCAGCGAGTTATCGGCCTTGTTGCTTGAAGATGTCGACGTCGGCGGCGGCACTGGAGCTGGCGCTGGTGGTGCCAACGGACTTGGCCCCGACGCTCCAGCTTTCTTCTTGTCCTTCTTCTTTCCTTTCTTGTATGGCATGATTTCAAATGTGTCCGCAGTCTGTAACTGCCCTTGATAGTCCATCTCCCGTCGCCCGTGCGCGACGGCGCCTTTATGTCCATCGACAGAGTCATTGTTTGCTGCCATCGGAACGACGGTCTGACGGTACTTCGTCAACCATGAGCTGGCCGTGATCCGTGATCCTGTCAAGATCTGACGCGTCTCTGTTTCGCTGCTCCGAAAGCCCGCTTCACGCATCGTTGGTGGTGCCATTGGTGGCTGGACCCCAAGACTGTGGGCACCACTGGCTGGAAGAAGCCTGTTGGCTTCGCGCGGCGGCGCTTGCGGTCCCGTGGGCGGCGTTCGACCTGGTGTATAGTCGCCACTAGCTGGAAGTGGTGGCACGAAAGAGGTTGTCCTACTACCGCTGCCCCCTGCAGTGATATTGGCTGTGCCGGTATTGATAATACCCGGAGAACGTCCATTTGAATCATTTCCGGTGTCTTGGAGACCGTTCTTCCGTCTGATCTGGTCGATTGGAGCGAGTTGGCTCTCAAACGCCATTGCTTTTGCACCATTCCTTGCGTACCTAGACAGTGATTGTTAGAAGACGGCGAACAAGAACGAGGGTTAAGGCGTGGGCTGGGTGGACGCCGAGCGGGGTGATAGATGGGGCTTCGTCGTTGTCTTGTGGATAAGTTGCGCCGTCTTGTCTCTCCTGTTTGATCGGTAACGTAACTTTCAATGACGACAAAGCGCGAATGCTTGTGGTTTGCGCACGCGCATGCGTTTGTATTCATGCAAGACATGGTCCAACCGTGAAACAAACTCTCTCTCTTACCTTGAAGTCCCTCTCCGATTTGCCCTATGGCGGCGCCCTGCATACTGCACGTTGCTAGTATTCAAAGCGGATGCGCGCATGTGCGGATTTCATGATGGCTTTCGTTTCGCAGGGTCACATTTTCAGCTCTTTGGCGGTGTTGAAAAGGATGTTTGAGGGGATGAGGGATGGATAGCTGCTGCCGGGGGGCTTCCAACTCGCTTTGCACTCACGAATGCATTCGATACAACGAACTTGACGTCGAAAGCGTTTTTGTATTATTGCCGAGATGCAGAAAACTGCCATCTCTACTTCTATCGAGACTGTTGCAAAAGGAAACTTTTCATCTACCGTTCTATCCACTTTTGATTTGGAAACATCTTAACCTCCCTTATGTTCCGTCGGATTTTCAAACTTCGGACTCAAGCAAGCAGAGCCGCAGCTCCCGGCTCGCTGAAGACGTAGACAACCTCGTGGTCATCTCTGAAACCGTTGAAGCGGGTAGCGCTGCACTTGGTGTATGCGCCCATGTCCTCAAAGAACATCCAGTCGCCAATGCTGATCTCACGGTCGAAAGTGACAGTGCCAGCAGTGATGCGATCAATGCCGTCACAGGTCGGACCCCAAATACTGTATTCCTTCGGAACAATGTCCTCCTCCTTCTGAACGGTAAGCAGCTGAGGTACAGGGTTCTGGTGATCGAAGATGATGCTGCTGAAGTTGCCGTAGACGCCGTCGTTGAGGTAAATCATGGCACCCGCAAGACCAGTCTCGGAATCACGAACCTCGCGACGAGCAATGACATTGGCGGCCAGAGTGTAGGCCTCCGCAACATAGTAGCGACCAGGCTCGGCGATGATGCGCACGTCTGGGGAGGGGAAGTACAATTCCAGGGCAGAGCTCAGCGCCTTGGCGAAGATTTCAAAGAGCTCGGAAGTAAAGCCCCCACCGACGTCCAGGGTGTGCATCTTGAAGCCGAGAGCTTCCCCAGCATCAAATACGATGCGTGCATCGCGGACTGCAGTAACAATGGCATCTGGGTCAGATGCACCGGATCCGACGTGGAAGGAAACGCCAACCACGTTCAGACCGAGCTCGTGCGCAACGGTGAGCAGCTCTGGCACATTATCCACTGGTGCTCCGAACTTGGTGCTGAGACGACAAAGCGACGAGCTATCATCCGTAGCAATACGGAGGTACAACTCAGCATCAGGGTACAGAGCAGCAATCTTGTGCAGCTCATCAGTGTTGTCAAAGGTCATCTGGGCGACATTCTTGCTGGAAGCGTGGCGAATGTAGCTGCGGGTCTTGCATGGCTGAGCGTAGATGATGCGAGACGGGTCAACGCCCAACCTCAACACCTGATCAATCTCGGCCTTGCTGGCGCAGTCGAAACCAGTGCCCATGGCTGCGAGCAGGCGCAGAACCGTGGGGTCGGGGTTGCACTTCACCGCTGCAGGAGTCGTCAGTTATGGACTTCCAAGAAGAGGAGGATTTTCACTCACCATAATGAGGCTTGACTCGTGGCAGGCTCTGCTTCCAGCGCATGTGCTGGCGGTAGACCTTGCCTAGGTCGGCAACATAAAAGGCGTCCTCCTCTCCCGGCTCGCAAAAGTTGGTGTCGAGGTCCTTGACGCGCCCCTCAAGGGCGGCCTTGACTAGTGCCTTGCTCTTAACATCTTGGCCATGATCATCGCCATCACGAATGACGGACTTGCGGCGACTATCGTTCTGACGATTCAGAAGAATAATATCGATTTGCTGTTCCACAATGGTGATAGCCGAAGGTGCCATTCCCTTGTTGATCGTGGGTAGATCGAACAGGTGGTATAGTAGAGTTGAAAGTTGGTGGCAAGAGCTCGTTTTACGGAGGCTTGAAGATGTTGTTCTGAGCCGGGGCCCGCGTCAAAGGCGACTCTTCCTCTTCCCCGCAGAGAGGAAGAAGCCAAAGAGACGTCCTATGCGGCAGCTGAATGGGTGGCGAGAGAGGAGGGCAGTCTAGTTCAAGGCCGGCCGGAATGCGCGCGTTGCCTTCAGAAGCGGACTTCAGCAGACGGAGGAGGGAGGTCGTTGAGGATGTGCGGGTGCGCTCGTGTGGCGGGATCTTGAAGAGAGAAGCGCTGCGAGGCCGTCGAAGCCGTGGTGACGAGAGAAATGCGATTCTATGCCAAAAGGCGGTGTTGGCTCATTCGAGTGGAAACCTGAGGGAAGAGGTGTCAGTGAGCGATTTTTCAACAGCCGCGGAAGGGCAAAGTTTGGGATCAGGTAGCCGTCGCAAGAGGAACAGAGGCAGGGGGACAATTGCTCACTTATATGGTGAGACTGGCGACAGTTGCCGGTGAGAGTCAGCGAGATGGTAGGCGGAGTCGAAGCTGGTGTGCAGGAGGAGAAGGGATGGGAAGAAATATGAGCGTGCGTGTGTGTGCGAGTAGGTAATGTGCTGTGCTGTGCTGTGCTGTTTTCTGCCGCGACCGAGCGACTCCGACGTTGTTTCTGTTCCTGAGAAGTGAAAGCCCCGGCGGGGTCCGTGCCCAGTTTCGCTGGGAAGTCAAGCACAAGCACGCGAGGATGCTGCGCTCTCTGCTTTCTCCCTCTCTTCTTGCATCGGAATTCGCATGTGCCTTTTGACAAGCTTCCAGCTTCGCCCCGGAGCGCCACCACACCCTCGTCTGAACAGAAGCCTCACGCCCTGCCGGCGCTGCTGCCCTTTCAGGGATGTCTATGCACACTCAGCCTGTTTAGCTTCCGTGACTCAACGGCGAAGTCGTCTTCTCAGCTGCGGCCGCCCGGCTCTGTCATTTGTTGTGTTCGCTACGCACACTGCTACATGCTTTGAGCTCCCACCGTTAGTCCTCCTTCAGCATCTCGATCGTTTGATGTGGCGTTGTGGCGCTCGCCAGGTCACCATTGAGGCTTGCCGTCAGCCTGAGCGTCGCTGCACGAACCTGTCAAGCTGTGAATTGCTATCTTCGGACATGGCAAGTTGGCTTGAGCTTTGTCCTTCTTGTTGGCGGAAAACATCTTCAAAGCGAAGTAGAAATTTATTGACATCCTCAGGATCGCAGACAAGCAAAGTCTGCCAGTTGCAGCCTTCCGGCCATGCTCAGATGCATGACGAAGGAATGTTTCCATCACAAGCTGAATAATTTATTCCCCTATATTGCCACAATATCTTCTCCCCGCCCCTAAACCCCGCCCAAGGAGCCGCCCGTCCAGTCCCTGACGATCATTGCTCTCCCCGTTGAGACGGCGTTCACTTTTCAGACATCGGTCGCACGCCCTTGACCTCCCTGTCTCACCATGCCCTGGTACATCCGCTTCGGTAAGGTTCCCGAAATCGTCGCGCGGGCCTCGAGCTCGTCATCATCCAAAGGCAAAAAGACTGCACCAACTTCCATATCGGACCTTGACCTCTGCTTCTCGTTCGAGATCCGCAATGACCTCGGCGAGAGTCTATACCCTGGGCCAGTCGACATTTGGGTCACAATAACTCGATCCCCGGAACAAGAACTTTCAAAAGATTATAAGATTCAGTGGAACGGCCAGAGCTGGATGCAAAATGTCAAAATTCCCGTCTCTACCTTGTCCCTGAGGCCACCGAGCAGCCACATCTCAGTGCGTCTAGATCTCGGCGCAGGGTCGGACAATGACCTCGCCGTGAAACATTGTGATGACTTGAAGCGCATCTACAGCACAACTAGCTCACCACTTGAAATTCATGCCGGCGCTAAAGCAGAGCCATTCGCACTGAGGGCTTTGCCAGGGGGGCTAGTTGCTTGGGAGGGCACTGGAAGCAGCATCGCAGCGCACTTCTGGGATGCTGGGCTTGTGCTGTGTGCTCACTTGTGCCATATGGCTCGCACAAAAGATGGAACTGTCCACGAGCTGGCTGAGCTTCTGCTCCGAGACGGCCAGGGTAAGGCTCTCGAACTCGGAGCTGGTTGCGGCATCTCAGGACTTGTTCTCACGAAGTTATTTGACAAGTACGAGGTCGAGTTGACGGATATCGCTGACGCCCAAGAGTTGATTGCGCGAAACGTGCAGCTCGCAGGCGAGAAGAGGCGAGACTATTATACCCTTGACTGGGTAAGCAGCCAGGACCGCTCGAAAGGCAGGCAGAAAGTACAAAACCGGGAACTCATCCTGGTATCTGATTGTACTTACAACGTCGATGCAGTCGAGGCCCTGGTTGAAGCTCTGAAAGCGGTGGCAAATTCTTCAAACACACTCATCGCAGTGGCTCTCAAACGCCGCCACGAAGACGAGGTCAAGTTCTTTCACGACATGAGTGCTGCTGGCTTTGTGCATATTCGCAAGCATATATTTTGCATTCCGTGCAATCCGATAGAAGAGGCATATGGCCTGCAGCCCAAGGACATTGAGCTCCACCTGTTCAGGCCCGGAAGTTGACATCCGAGCAAATGCAAAGTCTCTATTATCTGGTCATCAATGGTCGAAATTCCTCTTACAACGTGCAACTGTCCCGAATGATCACCACAACGTCTTGACTCCACCTCCGGCGTGCTGTCTGAAATCGCCAGTAGTGCGGCCTTTAGAGCTAGCTCGAAACAATCAGCAACCGTCTTGGATGACTCTACCGATACTGTCTGGAGGATTTGGCCGCTGGGTCGTGATGCATATAAAAATTGGAAGCTTTGCGTCTAGTTTTCGATGAGTCCAAGGTCCTCCTTGGCGGGCACAACTCGGATCGTATTGGTGTGACCCATTCCACCGCGCCATCCCTGTACACAGACCACGTCGTCACCCTCGCGAAGGACACCGAGACGAATCGACTCGTCAATGCCCCACCTCAGACGTCTGTCAACATCAAGCTGCCAGTTGACTTCGTTGAAGTCGGGTTTGGATTCTGGGAAGTGGAAAGGATAGACACCGCGGTACAAGTGAGAATATCTCGACGCTGCAGCGTTGCGTGTGACCATGATAATGGGGCAGACGGGACGGTACTTTGAAATGAGGCGGGCAGTGTTGCCACTGGTGGTGAGGACAAGAATAGCGCCGGCGCCGATCTCGAGTGAGGTGCTAACTGCGGACATGGCGATACTCTCGGTTGTCTCGCAGGGCCGGGGAGTCAGGTGTCGGAGTTCGTCAAAGTGGTTGACGTATGGAATGGCCTTCTCAGCGACCAAGCATGTCTCATGCATCATGGCAACACTCTCCTTGGGGTAGTTGCCCTTGGCGGTCTCACCACTCAACATGACACAGTCCGCTCCGTCCGAAACCGCGTTACCAACATCGCTGACCTCCGCGCGCGTGGGACGAGGGTTGTATGTCATAGACTCCAGCATCTGCGTAGCGCAAATGACAGGCTTTCCGGCCAAGTTGCACATGGCAATCATCTTCTTCTGTGCAATGAAGACCTGTGGTGCGGGAATTTCGATACCAAGATCACCACGAGCGACCATAACACCGTCAGTCACGCCAAGAATCTCCGCGAAGTTGTTAACTCCCTGCTGGTTCTCGATCTTGGAAATGATCTGAATGTGCTTGCCCTCCTCTCCCAAGACCTTGCGAATGTGTCTGACATCGTCGGCGCGGCGGATGAACGATGCGAAGACCATGTCGACCTGGTTCTTGACACCAAACTGCAAGTCGGCAATATCCTTCTCGCTCAGAGCCGGAAGGTCGACGTCGGTACCGGGCAGGTTCACACCCTTGCGAGAGGAGATCTTGCCGTTGTTGATGGCGCGGCACTTCAGGTTCTGCTCGTCGGTGACCTCGAGAACCTCGAAAGCCAAGACACCGTCATCAACAAAGATTGTTCGGCCCGCCTGAATCACCTTGGTAATATTCTTGTAGTCGAGGTACATGTTCTTTTCGTCGCAAGACTCCTTGTATTTCTCATCCGTCGTGATGTTGATCTCCGCGCCGGCGCTGATTGGAATGTCGATATCGCCGTTAGTCTGCCCTGTTCTGATCTCGGGGCCCTTGGTATCGAGAGCAATCGCGAGGGGTCGACCAGCTTGAGATTTCTCGGCGGCACGGGCATTGTCAATGACAGACTGGTGGTACTGTGAGAAAGTCAGCTTTGCCCTCCCTTGTCGCTAATCGAGTGACGAGGACAGTGCCGGAGCCGATCATTGCGAATGCCTTGAGACGGAAAACAAACTCCTCGTCCTCGCCCGCTCGCTCGCAAAAATCATGGAGATAGTATCGTACCTCGTAGCTACCATGCGAAAAGTTCATGCGAACAACATTGAGACCAGCTGACAAGAATGTCAATTACAATTCCAACGGCATGCTGCGCAACCCCACTGACCTGATCGCAGTATGTTGATCTTCTCGGCGGAGTTGGTCTTAGGACCTGGAATTGTCAGCTCTGTCTTTTCAGAACGTAGCCCGTTCAGCTTACCGATTGTGCAAATGATACTGGTACGGCGATAGTTGCGGCCGGGGGTATTCTCGGTGTCGAGGGTAGCCAGCCATTCTATCCTGTTCCTGCTCGTCTCGTGGTCGACTGTAGAGC
The DNA here is from genome assembly GCA_900618795.1 of Cyanodermella asteris. Lineage (NCBI taxonomy): Eukaryota > Fungi > Ascomycota > Lecanoromycetes > Ostropales > Stictidaceae > Cyanodermella > Cyanodermella asteris. Next base: position 598,500 of record UYJD01000003.1, on the reverse strand, counting down.
CCAGCATCTTGACGTTGCTGTTCTTGCGGCCGGTGGTAGGGGACAGGGGAGGGCGAGAGAAGTTGTACTGTCCGGCCAAGCTGGGAGAGTGAGAGTGACGAGGCATGGTGAAGGGAAAAATGAGGGCGGAAGAATTAGAGTGATCTGTTGCTCTGAAATCTGGTGGAGGATTCGTTTAGAGTCCCGGGCAATGCGAAAATTCGGCGGTGGCCGGTTCAGGCGTCGCAGTCTAGGTGCTTGGATAATGGGCGATGGAACAATGGACTATGGTGGGGCGCGAGAAAATGATGACAATGCCAATTGGAAGTTGTTGAGGAGCGGAGCAGCTTATCTGCAGGTAGGAGATCTGACCTTACGTACAAGCAAGCTGTTTCTGCCCCGCCAGGTGCTATGACCTAACCCTGCCGCCAGCTGCGAAGTTCTCTCCGCCAAAGGCTGCAGCTGCTTCTCAGAGACTCGGCGTGGGCATGGCATCCACTCCCACTCGCTACATGTTGCTGCTCGACGCCTTGATTGGGCCGCCAACTTGGCGGTCAACGGCGTTCCTGTGTGAGCTGTGAAGAGCACCGCTCGAGACTTTCCAGGCGGAGCGTGGAGGCCCGCCATTGGCATTGGGATGAGACACGAACGGCGAGCACCACCTACCCAAATTCCAGCAACATGCCAGCACGATCGCCTGGGATCCTTGACACTTGATCTTGCCACTTCACTTTCAGCACTACTGGTAATCGATATGGCTGAGCTACGAGTTGAAAGCTGACGACCGATCTGTGCAGATCGCCCGTCTTCCAGCAGCTTTTTACGGTTGACTTCTGTCCCGCACGTGGTTCGACGAGTAGGAGCTCCAAGGGTCTCTTCAAACCTTGGAAGGCTTGGTCCCACAATTTTCCCGGGATCACACTGCCCCTACAAAATTGGCACGAAAATACCATGCGCCCAGCTCTCGCGACTGGGACGAAACAACTTGAGCGAAGTAGCTGAGGTGCAACACGTATATGCAGGCCAAGACTCTTGGTTCTCGTTCACAGAGCAGCAGGCCGGGGCTCTCATCGCAATCGTATCATTGCCAAGCGATCTGCAGGTCATATGCGGCGTGTGTGGCACTCGTTGCGCTCACAGTCGTTGGATTCTGCCAAAATCGACCCATTCATCCGCGACAGAAGGGCAATGGGACACCTGCTGGTGATTTGGCATACAAAGTGAGGGTGATCATTCCAACGGACAGGCATCTCATTTTCTCTGGGATCTTAACAAGTGTACGCCGACTCCGTCTGCGGTGTGATATAGCTGAGTCCGATGCGAGTCCGTCCGTCTTCTGTCCAAAGGCCATTACAAAACGCTGTCTCACAGCCGTGTCTTACTCAGACCTTCTCATAATGGGCCATCTCCTTGCACAGATGTCCTCAGGCTATCAGTCTTCGTCATATTGTCGAGATGAACCTCTGTTGTTCCTTCTGAAGACCGTCCCATGCGCTGCTCATTGGATGCGAAATGGAGCAATCCCTCGGGATATATTGGCCGGCTGCGCTTGAACAGTTTCTTGTCCGTTGATCTCAACGCACCCAATGCAGGGATCGCAGACGCCACAAGACAAGCTCCAATCTCCAAAAACAGCCAGAAGCTGCTGTCGACGGTCGCTGCCGTGAGTGACTCTGCAAGTCGAACGCTCTCAAAGATCACTATAATGAAGCCAATACAGCAGAGAACCGCAACGGTGACCTTTCGTTGCAACGGCATCTGCAGAGACCGAAGGACGTTGATTGGCAGAGCCATGACTAGGAAAGAATCAGCAAGGACGCATGTCCAAACCCACCCCGATCGTTGCTTACTGAGGAAGTCCGTGACCACGTTCAAGCAATAATTGATGATGAAATGGTTCTTGCGCCATACTTCGGCGGAAGGCGTCGCGCATGCAGCTGGAATCAATGTCAGCTGCACCCCTGGAGTACCGAATATCGGCAGAGCCTTACCGGAGTCCATCAAATGAGCCGTTCCGCCGCAAGAACCGAGAAACATGGCCATGGCTGTCCAATACGTGACGAATGTTGCAGTGGCGACCACCCACCATGCTCGGAGAAAGCCGGGTTTGTTTGCGAAGAGGACCCGATACAGCATCAGAAAGGCGGCTTTCGTTGACCAGAAGCAGGTATAACTGAGAACTGTGATGATAATCTCCTGCTGGAACAATGGTCGCGGAGTCGATCCTTTGGCGACCCTGTGCAACTCAAAATCGATCATGGGATTCAAGATGTTGTACGCGATGAGTTGTGCAATAAAGCAAACCAGCGTCAAGCCATGGAAGAAGTCGTCCCAGTAGAACTTTCGAATGATGAACCCGCGTATACTGTATCGCAACACGGTCAGGACGATACATATCGCGCCAATTGCCCAGCCAGTTGCCTGCGCGTTGTCAGTTTGGGATCAGGCATGTCATTTCACGGAGAATACATATAGTTGTTGCGACTTGTGAAACCACAACCAAACCCATGGTGCATATATCGTGCCTATGTACTGTGGGTTGACAAAGCTTGAGCGCATGTACAGATTATTCACGCGACTCATATGACCGCACGAGAACAACGGCATGGCAAAGCCGTCTACTTAGTTACGTTCGAGCTCGAATCTCAGCTTCAGCCTTGCCATGTTGAAGGCGGTCCAGGCATATTCGATCTTTGTTCATATTGCCTGATCTTTCTTGCTCTTCCGTTCCGTTTATGGTCCATGGGCCGAAGCTTGCTCGCCAATTCCAAGGACTAATGTGATTATACCTTGCACAAGCAGTAGCGCGGGTAGAATTGGGTTGTATCGAACGTGTTCAAGCAGTAGCGCGGAGATACGGGCAGGGTTGTGTTACATGGAAGGTGTTCAAGCATGATGATCGGGTACTTTCATAGGACCACGTGCCTTATCTCAGTGAGTAACCACCTGATCAGTCTTGAGACTCCCTGCCAAAGCGATTCTAAATAGCTGTGATGCGCGGTAAGTTAAGGGCGATGTCGAGCAGCCTTATGAATTACGCGAGCATCAATTTCCACAAGTATTTATAATACTAGCCCTTACGGTAGAGATACATGTAATAGAACAAGCAGAAGCTGTAGTACTGACGCCCCGAACGTTGCCTACCCGGCTTGCGCCCCACAGCACACAGTGACGTGCGCGGCGTTTCCCTTATCTAGCACTGCGACCCTCTTCTGAAGCTGGCAATCCATATTTGGCGACTGCAATCGTGGTTAGCGCGTACGTCTCACGGACAGCTACACCGAACTGTACCGCTGCGCCTAGACGTTCGATCTTCTTCATCAGGCGGGACTCCGTACTGGGTCACTGCGATACGTGTCAGCCCGCTTGAACCAGCAAAAAAGGTACATGGACTCTTGCCGCTGCGTCTGCCGACCTGCGCTTCAGTTTCTGGTTCCTCTTCAAAGGCTGGTAGTCCGTACGCCTGGGCTGAGATAATAAGCAGTGTACAACTCATGAACAATGAAGATGCATCAAATCCTACCGCGCTTGTCGACCCGCGCCTCCGCCTCTCTCTTCGTTTTCGATGCTGGCAATCCAAGGAAAGTTACTGAAATCACGTTCAGTACGCGTCTAGCTACCAGTGACGATGCATCCAATCTTACCGTCCCGCGTGTCGGTCTTGGAGATCACACCAAAAGTGCCTTGCCCGGCCATTCTTTGGAGGTTCGGCTGAGCTATGAGCGCAGATGTGTCAGAGATACTGGTAATCACGGTAAGCACTAGATAAATCTACCGCTCGAGCTCCCGGCAACTGGCGCAGCCACAGCTGTGCCGGCTGCCAAATAGTACACGGCCAGGAGAAGGACCTGAAACTGCATCGTCGATTGTGGATTCGGATTCTGCGAATAATTGTGATATTTCGATTCCGGAAGATTGACGACTGGGGTCGACAAGACAGAGCCACGAAGGGACTGGACCGAGATTGAGAGGGAGGATGGGAAGATTGTGGCATTTTGGCCGAGTATACATACTGCTCGCCAGCAGAAACCTGCCAACTATTCCGACCGATAGCTGCGAGACCCTTCAATTAGTCGAGAGGGTTCCCCGCTATACTATGGTCATGACTCTCCGAGGCAAGGGATGTGCTTGTTTGCAACTCTTGGCAGCCAATGCTAAGTATCGTCGGATATAGGGATGCTCAAGCGACCTTGCCAGAAGCGTTCACAATCCCAGTCAGGATATGCAGGGAATCAGCACTCTACACGCCACAAAAGTGATGTGATTTTGTTTGAGGACGCTACACAACATGCAGGCTTCTATGAGGTGCTGCCCGCCTGTCGAAACAATTCTCGCTTACTTGCCAGGGTGCCGGCAACATGGATCCGTGTGTCAACGCAGACTAGCGGCAAGCCACACGAATCCTCCTCCACAATGGGCTATCTCGTTAGCTCCAACCCAGCATGGCTTTGATCATGTCTATTAGCTGGAAGAATCCTTATCGGGCCGCACCCGCATGTTGTTCAGCTATCGAGGGCGCCGCCGCGGCCATTGTCCGTTGCCTTGAAGGGCATATCTCATTCGCTCGTGAGGCCAGTTGACATAGACCATGAGCTTGGAGGATGCGTCCACGCCCGTTGAAGGTATTACACTACGTCAGCCATGGTCAGACCATTTCATCGGAATCAGCGTCTCACAAGCAGACCCATCATGTTGAGTCGCCGAGAGCCTCAAGTCGACCAGGACGATGAACACAGGCAGCATCTACTCTCTGAAACCAGAGACGACCACGACGAGGTTGCTGTCAATAAATTAGAGCGTCAATCACCAACAAAACGGGACCAGCAAAGCTTTATCTGGAAAATCGCTCCGTTCATGTCGTTGCTCTTGTCATTGATACTTTACGGATTGTCGATCTCATCGTATCTCCGGACGCAAAGGGCCTCCAGATACCAGCACTTACCTACGAGTAAGCTCCGCACAAACCTAGTTAGAACCCGCCACTGACGATGTGATGCAGTCGCGGCCCTGGAAGAGCTGTCTCAACGATACTTTCCCATCCGCTTCAAAGCGGGAGCATCCCAATATACTGGCTTACCACTCCCGGGCGTCGGCAAGGCCTGGGCGGAAATTGGAGACGACGGTAGCGATTCCACCTCTTCCAAGCATGAGTTACACCACCTGCTGACCTGGAGTCAGACTATGTCGTCAGGCTCACCGCCAACGATATCATCCGATCCGGCGGCTCAGAGGACTCTGCCAGCTTCAGCGCCGAGTATGGCGGAGGATACCTTGCAGCGCCGGAAATGATACATCAGATTCACTGCCTCGTAATTCCCGCCCTCGCGACCTCGGCTACTCTCATCGAAACTGACATTGAACTGCAGTATTCCCTTTGGCGGAGCACGTGGCCTTCTTATTATAACACCTCCGGCCTCGAAAATCCATCTTCATCCTACCGAAAGCACCTCGGTATGTGGCGGAGTGTCTAAGCAAAGCTTACCTCTATCAGGACGATGTATTTCTATGCTGACTGATGACGAATACAGATCATTGTACAGATTCGCTACGACAAAAGTTGCTCTGCGAGGCAGACACGACCATGATTACATATTTCTGGGACGAAGCGGACGGCGGACAAGCAACGCCGGATCTCAGGACAGAGCACCTCTGTCGAGATCACGCAGCGGTCTATGAGTGGTGGAATGACAACAAGGTCCAGTTACCGCTTCAGGCGTACTTCAAGCCCGGTAGCGATGGTTACAGGAAGCATGGTGCGAAGTCGGGTCGTTGAAACGTGTTTCCCGAACTGAAGGAATCGCCGAGCTGGCCAGCTTGGTGAATTTGAGAGTGCGCTTGACTAGTTCGTAGCCAGGAGCACTTCTCAGTGCTAGCTTGACACAGGTCACGCGCCACTACAATGTCGTGCTGCAACGGACACTGCTGTGGGTTTCACGATGAACCGCGCTGCTGTGGATCTAGATGCATCGCCGAGGCAATGTAGAGGCTAGATGGACATATGCCTGGATAAGGACTGTGTATAGAATTTGCTGACCTTTTGCGTCCCCATGTGCCACGAATCAGGTTGGATCTATGAAAAGCAACTGGCCTTGCACAATGCTGGCAATATCCTGGCGGATCATAGAACTCGAATACACTGTTGTGAACAGCGAATGCCCTTTTTGCAGTCGCTGTTGAATGTTGATCCCTTTCTATCGAGCTTCCAGGCTTCAAGAAACCAGCTTTTGAATGGATGGCTGTGCGATGCGTCTCTGTACAATGTCTCTATGCATGAATTGCGATAGCCCTCTTGCAACGAGGCCCGTCATATCAACGACCCAACTTCTTCTCGCGTATGAAAACTGCAACCGTTAGCTCACGCATACCGAATGGGAGGTCCGGGATGACCTACAGCTGCTGACAAGAGCCATGAACACTATACAGCCAACCAGTATGAAGCTATATCGCAGGCTTTCGCCATAAGTTGCTCTCACAATCGCAGCCTTGTTTGCAGGTAACTCGTTGATATACTCCAGGCTCTCGCGGACCTTCCTGACAATCTCTTCGACATCCGAGCCATCGGCATTGGTTAGTCGCGTGTCGAGCTTGACCTTCAACTGTTGTTGCAAGAAACTCGACACGATGGATAGACCGAGCACGCTGCCGAGCGAGCGGAAAAGGTAGCTGCATGCCGTGGCGATGGCTTGGTCGGCGGGATCGGCATTTGAGATGAGCGCGATCAGAGACGATGTGACTCCGCCTCCGTTACCCAAGGCTCCAAGACAGAGAGCGACGATGATTCCGATTGTGCTGCTGCCGATTGCGCCCGTGAAGAGCACGAGTGGGATGGATGCAATGGCGAGGAGTGCGTACGAGCCGACGTTGAGCCAGTAGTATTTCTCGGTGGCCCGCATGATGAGCCCGCTGGCAAAGGATCCGGTGACGCCGCAAATGATGCCTGGAACAAGCCGAATACCAGCTTGCGAAGCCGAGATGCCATCCACGCCCTGGAAGTAAAGTGGCGTGTAGAATAGAACGCAAAACCTTTGGAGAGCGAGTCAGCAGCTGCCTCGTAAAATAAAGGAGCGATTACCTGTTCACTTACCAGCCGCCAAAAGAGAAGAAGTTACAGAGATAACCCGCAAGCATGCTGCGTTCAAAAATCACCCGACCAGGTGCGAAAGGCTCGGAGGAGACCTTAGCCTCTACGAAGAGGAAGACGAGAAACATGGGTCCAGAGGTAGCGAGTGTGGCGATTGTAATTTTGTCATCCCATGCCGTGTTGCTCCCGCGATCCAAACCCACTAGGAGCAGCGAGATTGCAGTCACGAGGGTGAAAGCACCCAAGAAGTCAATTCGCTTGATCTTCACCATCCAATGCTCCGCCTGCTGAGCTTCGGGTAGCTTGAGGACGAAATAGCAGGCAGCAAACGCCATCAGACAGACTGGACCTTGCCCGATGAAAGCCCAGCGCCAACCGATAGTGTCCGCGAGGATACCGCCGAGGGGAGCACCGATACCAGCGCCAGCTGCATAGACAACGTTGATAATACCCTGCCACATTCCTCGGTCCTTGAGAGGAACCAGGTCGCTCATAATGATACTGACAACCGTGGTCATTCCAGCGCCACCAATGCCAGCAAAGGCCCTTGCTGCAATAAGCTCGTCCATATTCTCAGCCATGCCGCACGCAACACAGCCCAGCGCAAACAAGATATAAGCCGTCAGGAGCACCGGCTTTCGCCCGAAAATGTCGGAGAGTTTGCCATATAGAGGTTGGAATGAGGTCAAGGTGAGAAAATATGCCGTAGCAATCCAATTTGTCTCGTTGAGTTCCTTTAAATCGCTTCCTATCCGACCATACGAAGATACGACCAGAGTCTGGTCTGCTGCAGAAAGCCATACGCCAATTCCGACGGCGGGCACAATGTACTTCATCTTCTTTGCAACTTCTTTGTTTCCCTCGAACTGGCGGGCTCGTCTTTCTTCCGCGGACAACGTTCGCTCAAGTCGCTCTCCATCGTTCGAGTCGGAAGGCGTCGGGATTGCGCCATGGTTTCTGAACATGCCGTTGGTTTGGGCAGGTGCTGCGCCGGAAGGGGCATCAGCTGCTTGGATTTCGAGGATGTCCTGAGTCTTCGGGAGAAGAGCTGAACGCTCTGTTGGGGGAGACATCTTGAGATATATCTGAGTCCAAGTCCGAGTCCCACAGTCGGTTCGATCCAGTAACCACTCCGCGGCGAGTGGTCAGAGCTGTATGTACCAGACGGGTGTTTACTCGCCTTTTGATAATTTCACTGTCCCTTGGTTGTTCCTGTCATGAGCATTTGAAGTGGTTATCATGAAGTCGCAAACAAGCGATCGAAAGCCCATGCCACGCCGCTCACGAAGCAGAGTCTGAGTTGCGTCGGTCGGTTACAGATCGTTAGAGCTCCTAGCAAGTGGATGAAGACGATTGAATTTGTAGCAGACGACGTATGACAACAAGCTAAACAGGCACGCAAAGAGCAAAGGTCACCGGTAAGCATGTATATCGATCGAGCATTCAGACGCGCACTGCCGTCCTAGTAACTATAAGTTATCGCTAGAAGGATTGCTTTGTCACCAGCACAAGTACCCGCTAATTGGCATCTCGGCGGTGCCCACCTACCTTAAAGAGGGTTAGGACGACACGGCGGCATAGCGGCAAGTAGCACGAAGGAATAAATGGAGTCCACCAACTAAAGTACACCGCTGGCTGCCCCTGTATCTACTGACCGAAAAAAAATCACTGTGGGGTTTCGGGGGAAGTCAAAAGTGATCGGAATGAAGCCCCGGCCGGCGTCCCCAGCCTCGGCTTCGAGGCGAAGAAAGTTGTACGCTCAGGATTTTCGAGCTTGATCACCGGTCTTTGTCGTCCATTGACCCACTGCGACAAGAGACATGGCTGCGAAACGGGCATTGAGAATCGGCCTGATCCCTGGCGATGGCATTGGCAAGGAAGTCATTCCGGTACGTGCAAGAACGTTGCGCGGTTGAGCATGTCTGAATCTACTGTGCTCGTGAGAGCTCTTGGACGTGGATGCATTGAAGTAGCTTACAACAACGCAAGCTCCTACACATCCCGTACTATTGATTGAAAGACTCGCACCAGTATGCTGTGCTGGAAAGGCGTACTGCGATCCTAGCAATTGCTAACAATTGCTCACAGGCCGGTCAACGTGTTCTAGAAGCGCTCAGCAGCTCCTTTCCCCTCTCATTCTCTTTCACCGAGCTACCAGCCGGCTGGAAAACGTTCCAAGAGACAGGAACAGCGCTTCCTGAGAAGACAGTCGCAACGCTCAAAGCCGAATGCGATGGCGCCCTCTTCGGCGCCGTCTCATCTCCAACCACCAAAGTCGCCGGCTACTCCTCGCCAATCGTAGCTCTCAGGAAGCAGATGGACTTGTATGCCAATGTCCGACCGGTCAAGAGCCACATCAACAACGCCGTCAAAGGCCCATCCCGAGCACCGACCCACTTCGGGCCCATCGACATGGTGATTGTGCGCGAGAACACCGAAGACCTATACGTGAAGGAGGAGAAGAGCTACGATTCTACTGACGGACGAGGCAAGGTTGCCGAAGCTACCAAGCGCATCACCGAGCGTGCCAGCAGCCGTATCGCAGCCATGGCCGGCGACATCGCGAAGCGGCGCGCGAACGTCCGGGGCTCGAACAGCGCGAAGAAGCCCTTGGTTACGATTACGCACAAGTCCAACGTCCTTTCGCAGACAGATGGCCTCTTTCGAGAGACATGCCGTGCTGTCCTCGAGAGCTCCAAGTATGCCGGCGAAGGTGTCGGTATCGAGGAGCAGATCGTCGACTCCATGGTCTATAAGCTGTTCCGGCAGCCGGAGGATTACGATGTCATTGTCGCGCCGAACCTGTACGGTGACATCCTCAGTGACGGCGCGGCGGCGTTGGTGGGTAGTCTGGGGCTTGTTCCGAGTGCGAACGTGGGTGATGGTTTCGCGATTGGAGAGCCGTGCCACGGCAGTGCGCCGGATATCGAGGGCAAGGGTATCAGCAACCCCATTGCGACTATCAGGAGCGCTGCGCTCATGCTGGAATTCATGGGCGAGGAGCGCGCGGCGGCCAAGGTCTACGAGGCCGTTGATGCCAGTTTGGGAGAGGGGAAGTACTTGACGCCAGACATGGGAGGCAAGGCAAGCACGGAAGAGGCTCTCCAGGACGTGTTGAAGAGATTGTAGAAAGATAGAAAAGCGTTGACTGTATCATACATTCTACAAAAATACAGTCCTTCATTCTCACAAATCCGAGAATGATTTCCTCACCCGGACGCAGACAGAACCTTCAAGCTTGATGACGAGCAGAGTTACGAGAACTCAGAGGAAACAGCCGTATATTGTTTATAAATGACATGTGGTGAAACGAAACTTGTGTGAGAGCGACCACATACCGTTATACCAAGCCACGCTTTCATTCAAGCCTTTTCGCCGCCCTACCTTTACCAAAACCTAACAGCATCGGGACAAATCTCCAGTCCTCCAGAACTAGTCCAAATGCTCTGTTCGCGAACCAGAGTCCCCGTCGTCGCCGCATTGATCATCAGCCCCGGAGAAATGTAGATTCCGACATGCTCGACGTGGCTCGCACAGTTTCCGTTGGTGGCCCAAAAGATCAAATCTCCCTTTTGCGCCTGAGCACGCGGCAAATGGTGTCCGCTCCCGGTCTCGTACTGCAGGTCCGCCGTGCGCGGAATCGTCTTGCCGGTGGCCTTAAAGACCGAGTACTGGGTCAGACCGGAGCAATCGAAGCCACCCTTGGTGGGGCCGGTCGTGTCGCCGCCCCCGAACACGTACGGCAGGCCCTTTTCGGCTTCGGCGGCCGCAACGACCTTGGAGCCCGTGTCGCCGCCGGAGCTGGACCCTCCCCCTCCTCCTCCTGCTCCTCCGCCGGAGGACTTGACGCAGCATTGGATCGAGGAGTCGCCGGGGCAGGCGCCGGAGTGGAAGGAGCCGCCGGAGCAGCCCTTGCTGGTGTTGAGGCAGGTCCCCGAGCCGGAGGAGGTGCTGCAGGATGTTACGACGCAGCATTGGTTGTCGGCTGCGCCGGGGCAGTAGCCGGCCATGTGGAAGCCCGTGCAAGATCCCGTGGCCATGCAGGATCCGGAGCCGTTGGGGGTCGAGCAGGAACCGCGGGCGAAGAGGGGGAAGTAGGGGGTTGCGAGAGCCAAAGGCAAGAGGGCGAGAAGGAGTGTGGACTTCATTTTGACTCGGATTATTGTGGTAGATGGTGGTGATTAGTACAAGGTGGTCGGGAAGGATTGAGTATGTGAGCGAGTCGGTTAAAGACAGACGGAAGTATTCGAGTGCCTACGGTTCGTGAGAGAAGCCCGTCAACGCAACACAAGAGAGGGGCTAGGGAATGATGGTTATATAGACGTGAAGGAGAGATATCATGAAGCTATCGCCAAGCATGGCAGGACAAGCTGTGGTAGCAACCTGCCCGATGCTCGAGCTGATAATAGATTGTCATGAGATCTCTCGCTAAACCCTGTCGATCCGCCATGTGGTTGTCTGCAGTACCAAGGGACGCAGTGGCATGTTGAAGGGTAGGATACCAACCAAAGAGTACACAAGTGGAGAAAGCCTGCTCTGCGCTCCATGACATTGGGCGGCGGGAACTGTCCAAAAGTGCTACCCAGATCGCAGCTCGACGGCCACGCATACTGGCACACGGCAAGCCATTCATGAGCCCTTGTCCAGGAAGACAATCCTGACCCACATGGCGACTCGTGAAGGTAGCTTTGGTGGACGTCGAGGCTTAATGAGGTGGTAGGCAGGAGCAAAGATCGTGGGACGCGAGCCGAGAGTGGCCTGAGATTGTCGCTTGTGGCTGTCGAGAACCGTTACATGTCAAAAGACTTCGAGAAGCCATCGTTGGGACGGATAAAGATGGCGTGAGGTGCGCTGCCGGCTTGAAATGGCTTAAGCTCTGTTTCATTTGTTTCAGAAGACGGGGCTATGGCGCAAGCTTAGTGGTTACGCTGCTGAGGTCGTGTTTTGGCAGTGGCTGTGCATCTCTCCCCACATTTCCTCCTTTAAGGGCAACTAGTCGAATGGATAGAGTGAGAAGACACACCATGGTTGCAGAGGATCGCTCCCTCGAATTAAGCCCCCACCTGAATCGTCGCTTGGACATTCACCCAGATGCCCGCCAGTCTTAGCCCAGCGTCCAGCTCCATTCTACAAGAGGGGAAAGCCACAGTCCTTGAGTTACAAATCGCTAGCGAAGACAGTCTTCGCGGCACGTGGGATATCAATCGGGTGGCACAAAGCTCAGAAGGGTTTAAAATAGCTAGGTGTTAAAGTCTTGGTTCCAGAACTGTGCTAAAGAAGTAAAAGCTTATACGGCACTTCTACTCGTCATCTTCATCGTCACCATCGCCATCGCCATCGTCTCCGTCATCTTCGTTGTCATCGTCGCCGTTGTCGTCGCCGTTGTCGTCGCCCTCGTTCTCGTCCTCATCCTTGGAAGGCTTGGACGAGCTAGTCGCCGAGGCAGCGGCGCTGGAGTGAGATGGAGTGGCAGGCGTGGCTGCATTGACAGCTGTAGAGTTGGAGCCTCCACCAATTTTCGCGACAAGAGAGTCACCCAACTTAGCAAGGCTGGCTTCGAACTCTTCAGGCGACTTGGCGGTCCAGTCAGCGTCCTTGGGGACAGTGTTCTTGCCAGTGAATCCAATGAACAGCACGTCATCTTGATCGTGGCCGGAGTTGCCGTTGATGCCCTTGCCGAAGCACAAGGTTCCGGTGCTGATGGCAGCCTCGCCGACCAATGGTGGGCCGTCGTTACCGTTGGTATCTCCCCAGATACCGTAGACGAGCTTGTCACCACAGACTACAGCCATGACGCTGAGAGGCTCCATGCCGTAGTGCTGAGGGTTGAAGGCGGGATTGGTGTCGTCGTTACCGAAAACGACATAGGTGTGGACGTTGGCGTTCAGGTCCTTGATCTTGTTGTTTGACAGTTGTTTCACCGTGTCTTCGAACGAGGTCTGGCTTTGCGTATCTGTGCTGGAACCGCACCGGCCATCACCAGGTCCTTTCCCGTCGCAGTCGATGTCCATGTTGGCAAGCTTGCCCTTGGGGCCCTGAATGTAGATGATGCCATCATCTTGAAGATGGTCGCCGCAGTAACCGAAGTTCTTCGATCCGCCCTCCTCACTGTAGAAGCCGGACTGCAGGAAGTGGCCACAGTCCTTGGACTTGACGTTGCTGTACAGAGCCTTCAAGTTCTGAGGAACGTCACGAGCCGCGGCACCGGCAGCCAGACCAGCTGTGACTGCGAGAGTAGTGGCAAAGTGACGCATGTTGTGGAGTAATGAATGTGTGTGTTTTTGAAGAATGGAAAATACGCGATGAAATCAATGAAAGGGAATGAGGTACATCAAACTAGTGATGCGGCATGGGGAGCGTAAAAGGTCGCGACTTGAACCGAGATATATACTGGCCATCTTCAAGCTTTGTGGCCGTCGATATACATAGCCAGGCCCTGGGCAGGACAAAGTCTGGGCGATCCTGTCACCAAGTCGCAGCGCCTGGGACGAATGGAGGTCTCTTACATCACAGTGTTATTCGATTGGTGGAATATCATAGCCTCAAGGTGTCAGAAAACGGGGGCTGCGGCGGAGCAATTTCTTCTGCGTTCAGAGGAAGATCTGACCGCCAGTTTTGGCCCCATATCGTGGAACACAAGCTACCAGAATAGTCATAAGGCTGTCAGTGTTCAGGGACAGAAGAAGGCGATGTTACCCAAAGTCTGACTGGGGGCTTGACCCACCTGTCAGAGGCTGGTCTCGGAAGACGAAACAGCAGCGGAAAGCTTCGACGCAGCACCTCCTGATTATCTGCGCCAAGACAAATCCCGTGATCTCAAACACGATTCCGACTTCATAGTCCGATGCTTCACCTTCACACTTCGATAAACATGTCAAAATGCAAAGGAAGCGTCCCGTCCTTGTTGCGCAATCAGACACGCCTTGTGTCAGTATTCGTGCCAAAGCTGTGTCCAGTATCACGACTTCATCGCGTACTAGGCTTCACGATGCTGAGGTCGTCATCGAGCAAGCTGTTCGGGCCAATGGCGTCGTCTCAACATACGTCCGGTTGTACCTCCACAGGGAAAAGTAATAAAGATTTCAATTTCGCCGAGAGTGTGTTTCTTCTGAAGGCCGTCGACGTCCGTGGAACCTCATGGACACTGGCACGCTGACTTCCATTGAGTCCACCCTTGGCAGTACGGCATGAAAAACGCCTCACTTTGACACGATTGAGCATGGCAAATGCCGTTGGGTCTCTTGGCTCGATTACCTGTTCATACGGCTAACAACGGAATCCGCAATACCTGCTTCGGAAACCGTACGTAATTGCTGAATTACTCTTCCCCGACGTGGAACAACGACCAGGAGACCTGTAACTCTTTCTCGGCAATGCAGGTATGCTTGTTTTGACGCAGTCTGTCACAGGGTCCAACATTCACGTTTCATCGATTCCGTGTAGGAGATCGGACTCGTTTCCGTCACTGGCGTCGCCTCGGCCGCATATAGGGTGAGTGATTGGATTTGATTTGAAAGTCCGCAGCGATCGAAGTCAGGCTTCCAGCTTCTTACCACGACCTAGAGGCGCCATCTACATCTTGCGCACTAAACCCAGCTTGAACCAAGATATGCGAGCCTTCGCTTCATCAAGGACGCCTTTTCCGACAGCCTTCGAGACTGCACGTAGACGGAACTTTACAGCCTTAAAGGCCTTTCGCACCAAATTAAGCTTACCATTGTCACCATGGCTGCAGAATGGCCTCAACACCTTGCTGAGCTGGCGACAAGATGCATCTGTTGGGGCCCCAGAACAGACGAGTGGCATAACGGCGTGTACTCGTGACTGTCACTTTGCGGCTGATGATTGCCATGCAATGCCTGGTGCGCTTCTCGCACAAATTAGCTGACCACCACCTCCACCGTCCCAATTCCACCGAGTCCAGGGTCCGGCAAAAGGTCCGCTTATCATGAGCTACGGTCCGCGGCCTCCGCAAGAACCTGAAGCACGTTCGTCGTGCAGGTCCACCCTCGAAGCTGCGA
Source organism: Cyanodermella asteris (assembly GCA_900618795.1). Lineage (NCBI taxonomy): Eukaryota > Fungi > Ascomycota > Lecanoromycetes > Ostropales > Stictidaceae > Cyanodermella > Cyanodermella asteris. Next base: position 583,419 of record UYJD01000003.1, on the reverse strand, counting down.
ACATACCTCCGGCGGCCCGCTTAGGCGACGGGGAGCAGTGATCCGAGAACTTTTAGCGGTTAGCAAACGGTGTACCGAACCATGAGCATCCCTGTTCAGGGAGGCTATCCCTGATGAAGGATGACAGTGGGCGCATGCTTGGTGTTCGACCGATTTCCGTCCAGCCGATGCCATCTAATTCTTACGGAGCTCGAGACTCCGAGGTACAGAACTGGCTGCTCAACCTGTACGGAGGGCAAGTTTCCTGCATCGACAGCACCAGCACCTGTGTTGATCGGGTCACTCTCGCCCACAGGCTTCGGCCCTTTCTTCCTTCGGCCCTGAGCAACATCGTGTCTAATGCTGGCCTTTGAAGCCCGTATCATCAGACCATGTCCGGGGTGGCGCAACATGTGAAGATCTCTTGACCAGCCAGCTAGCCGCGGATCTTACAAATTCTGACGCAACGTGCTTGCGAGTCCTTGCTATATAGCCCGTCCTCGAATGTTGTTGAGGGGCAGCAGCGGATACTGGCAAGTCACTTCTCCCCTAATACCAAATCTTAAGCTTTTGCGCTCGCGCTCGATTATATACACCCGGACCGTCATGTCATCTACAAACAGCAGCAAGGGCGAAGGTAGCAGTGACGCACCTGTCAACAACCCTGGCAGCAAAACGACTCAGCAAGCAAAGCCTCTGGATCAGGCTGCGATCATAGCGGAGTTGAAGGCCATGACGAAGGAATTTGGACAGGAGACAGAACGGCTTCGCGCCGCCACCAAATCAAGAGAGAGTACGCAGCCCCCAGGTTCAAATCAGGAGGCGAAGAATTGACGAGGACAAGCGTCGAGGCATCGGAATCATAGCTCTCAAGACTGGGCGTATAGCCATCGTCAAGCAACCGAACGCATCTCTGGTATCACCGAACACCCTAACAGACGCAACGCCGCGCACTCAGTTCAAAGGTCTATGGAAAAGCTAAGGCTATGATGGGGAGCTCCCCACGTACAGGTACGGAAGAACAACGTGGAGATGGGTGGGCAGGCTGAATTACTACATTGGTGCCGGCGAATACCGAATGTGCGGCAAGCGTACTGATGGGCAAGTTAGCAGGCCCTGAGTGCGCCAAGTCACTTCGCTCCCAATTCTATTGTTTTTTCAATCAAGTTTATCTGAAGCTGAACATCGTGACGAGTTGGGCTGTACCAGTAGACATGATCTCATGGTGGAGCAAAGTAAGTGCTCCGGTCGCGCCTGCTCGTCATGGCCGCTTCCTGCCTCATCATCGTGAAGCCGTCTCTCTTTGCAATCACCCGGGTCTGCTGCTGCTAGATCTCGCGTGTCCCATACGTTATGTTCTAGGCCGACATGTATTCGCGATTGTGTTTGATGACTTGCGGAAGCGCATGAGGTGATCTGTGATTCCCTGGCCCTTTGACTGGGTCAGTAGCAAGTTTTCGAGCCATAAACTTCGTTGCCTAGTTCTGCTCTAGTTTAGGCTCCAGTTCAGCTCCCAAGCCACATCGATTTGTTTTCCTCGAACAGCTCATCCCAATCAAATCAAACTCTGAAGCGTTTTCACCCAGAGGCGCTTCTCAAGCCGAAGGAGGTCTGATAAGCCCGCAGATTTCAAAAGAACAAAAGCGAAAAAATAAAAAGATAATGAAAAATGAAAAATGAAAAATGAAAAATGAAAAATGAAAAAAACTGGAGGTCACACCCGCGAATGATGACTCGGTATTAATGCAGATACAATGAACGAGAGTACGACCTAACATGATTTTTTTTGGTCAATCAGTGTCAAATTCGTTCTTGGAAGGTCGAGGTTTGGTGGTTCTTGTCAATGATTCGACAATTTTGCAGCCTATTGGCTCTAAGCTCCCCAGAACGAACACCCTCGAGCAGCACTAGCCGCTGAAGCTCCAAAGAATCCTCTTTACCGCGGACTCAAAGGAATAGTGGATGTTTGCCCCAAGCCCGATTGATCCGGATTCATCATCCGTCCAATAAGAGCTGTGTCCGGTCGCCATTGGTGAGAGCCCAAGCAGTCGTAAGTTGCAACTTGCCAAGTCAGTCCAATGGAGCCGATAGTCCCATGGAGTGAATGACTATCATGACGCCGGACCTGCTACAATCTGCCAGACTGAAGATGATGGGACTGTAGACTTACTCGTTATGCGTTGTGTTGCAAGATGCGGCTCTCATACGTGCAACCCTGCGTCAGCATTCGAGCAGCAACCTAACAAAGTTACCACTGCAGCTGCAATCACAATCCACCCTGATGACATGCGAACACTGGTTACTTCTGGTCTTGTAGTCCACAAATCAAGCTCGCACTGAACACGAAGATGAAAGCCATCATCGTCGGTGCCACGGGCTTCATCGGCTCCGCCATCCTCCATCGCGCCCTCTCGACTCCGGCAATCACCTCCATTATCACGCTCTCTCGGCGCGACCTTCCGGACAGCGTCACTTCGAATCCGAAGCTCAAGAACATCATCGTCACCGACTTCGGGTCCTACTCAACAGAGGTCCTGGAGGAGCTTCAAGGCTCAGAAATCTGCATCTGGTGAGTTACATACCAAGCTACCGACCCCCTCCCGGGGCTTTTACAGAGCTTTGGATTGGACGGATCAGATATCCGAACCACTCAGCTCACGTATCACGGGGGCCATCCTTGCGGCGGTTCGGACCGGATAGAGGTCCAATTCTCAAACTTTTTCCGTTTTTTTTTCGACCACGTACCCCTTGCTGACCCGACTTGTGCGTTGATCGCAGGGCCATGGGTGGACGTGTCTATCAGTTTCCGGATCTCGATGCCGCGCGCAAGGCCAATGTCGATTACCTGCACGCGGGTGCGGACGCCATCTCGACTCGCGTCGTGCCGAGTCTACGGGACCGAGGCAAGAAATTCAGGTTTGTGTACTGCTCCGGCATGTTCACCGAGAGGGAACAGAGCAAGAAATTGCTGTTCCTGGAGGATTCAAGGAAGTTGAAGGTCAGTTGCCCCATGTGACTGTCTCCTTTCCCCCCCCTTTTTTTTGGGGCGTCGTTACAATGATTGAACGTGGGCATCTTATCTTTAGGGAGCCGCGGAGAGTGGCCTGTTAGAGATCGAGAAGCGGCATGCCGACATCTTCGAGGTCTTCATTGCAAGACCAGCCGGTGTACTGGAAACGGATAAAGGGCTGCAGAATCTCATCTACGGATCGATGGGGATTGGTAAGGGGGAGCTGGCGGCGGCAATGGTGGACATCGCCTTGAACGGCGCCCCAAAGCAGATCACTGACAGTGTTGACCTCCGCCGGAGGGGAAAGGAGTTACTCAAGAAGCCCTAGGCCGTAGACTACCTCAATTGGAAGCTCCACTCGTCATGAGGACAGACAGTACTGTCACTGATCATTGAATATTGACTAAATGCAGATCCTGAAAACGCTAAAAATCGGTCGTCATTCATCACAGCTGAGGCGGGCTTCACTTCTTTCCTCTTGCAATCAACCTGGTCTCCAAATCGCGCACAGCGTCGCTCCACTTCCCAAACTCTTCCTCATCGTCAGGACCAATCTTGGATGACAAGAACTCGCCCATGCGACCCTCCTTGAGCTCTTCTCCATACACGACCTTTGCAGCCGTGCGGGTTGACGTTATGAACCTCGTGCCCGATCCCTGAACTTTGACATCCAGCTTGACCTGGACCTTTGTCCTCATCTCACGTAGAAGGATGTGAGCACATATAGAAAGGCTCTCGTCGCCAGTGATGGCAATGTCGGTTATGTATCCTAGCATCAGGTCCGACACGCTGTTCCTCAGGCGCATGGCGATGTCCCAACCGCTGCTCACCATTGTCAAAACTTCCGAAATGGGCATCAATGACTGGTCAAGAGAATGCAGACGGGCCCTGAGGAGTTGGATGAAGAAGCGCTCTTGGGTGCTTGGCTCCGCGTCACTCGCTAGCGACAGCCTTATCGAGCATGACTCTGCAGTGGCTGGCTGGAACGAGGCAGGGTTCAGCAGCAAGCTCAACGTGTGTCGGTAACGCATTTCCAAGTTGGAGTTCGCGGCGCAGGCAATTGACCAACCGGACGACTCGCCAAGAGCATCAACTTCAGCTTTGAGTGCAGCAACTTCCGACATCTTCCAGCCACGATACTCATCGCACAGCTTTTGAGACTCTGCGATCTCTGACAAGCACTGTTGCTTCTTTGCGTTTAAGCGCTCAAGATGTTCATCGTGGGATTCCTTCTCAGATCTGAGCTCTGCTAGAATACGCCTCTTCTCTTCGTATTCGACGTCGGCGGAAGCAAGCTCTTGTCTGGCCTGGTTAAGCTCATCCTGGTCACTCATCTCAAACTCTTCTGCCTGTCTGCGAAGTGCGTCTTCCTGCCCGGAAAGATGAGCAAACTTCTCTGCCAAGCCTGGCACGACCTTGGAAAGGAGGCTCTCCTGCTTGGAAAGGGCATCCGAATCATGGACAAGGCCCTCAGCAATCTTGATGAGGCCGTCTTTCAAGCCTTCGAGCAGCTTTCCTCGCCACTCATACCACATTTCACGGCTCTGTAACTTGGCATGTGACTTGACGTTCTTGAACTGGTTGTCCATGATTGCTCGTACATCCAGGGAGGCTGACATGTACTCCTTGAACAGCGCAGGGTTGTCTTCGAAGGTGTCGGTCTCAATCTCACGCACAATGTTGCGGCCTTCAGATATGTACTTCTTGAGCTCCCGGCAAGAATGCTGGTACAGCTCGAGCATTGGAACAGTGCTCACGCCTGCAACAATACAGTCCTCCAGTCTGCGATTGTCGGATGATGTGTCTGTAGAGGTCCTGTCGCGAGGTGCTAATGTGTGCCTCCGCTTTGTTGTTTCCAGGTCCATGAATCGAACGTTGATGAGGTTCAAAAACTCCTGGAGTTGTATTGGCTCAACGTCGTCATCTCCAGCAGTGACATTGCCGTTAGCATCGCCGCTTGAGGCTGTTGGCAGATCAGCAGAGTGCTCGACTGCATTCGCATCTCTAAACCTTTGCTGATGTCTAGGCGTGGCAGGCTTTGAGGGGACATCTTCCGTCACAGGCGTGGATGCGTTTCTGGATACCGGGCCAAGGCTGACGCGGCTGAGCTTGCCAACTCGACCAGTCGTTTCCTCTTTCGAGGGCGGTGCTGGAAGCTTTATGCTCTTGACGGGACTTCGATCTGGTCCTTGCAGCCTCTTCGGACTTTCTTGTTCACCGTCGTCGAGTTCGACGGGCCTTTTGCCCAGTAAGCCTCGAGCCGAGCCAACAGCTAAGCTTTTTCTGCACTTGAGATCTTTCTTCGCCTTCTTCTTTGGCGTAAGACCAGAGATCATGTCTGTAAGTGTCAAGGTGGCATCTTTGTCTTGACCGGAATCACTCTCGCGTTCAAGCACCCGCTGCCCGCTTTCGCGAACTCGATCCTCTTCACGTTGCTTGTCCAGCTCTTGCTCGAGCTCCCTTGGATCAGCGAAGCGCACTCCACGTGAGGCAGCGCCTTGGGGTGTAAAGCTTTTGGCCGTGTCGCCAATCGAAGTTCGGCGGTCTAGTAAGGCAGCGACCTTTGGAGACCCCAAGCCGGTCTGATCCGCACCCTGTCCAGAGAGACGGCGAAGTTGTGGTGTGAGGGTGACGTTCATATTAGAAGGATCAATTGTAGCTCTTCGTTTCCGCAAGTCGGTCATGATGGCTGGAGAGTTTGATGCACCGTGTCGCTCCCGTGTGCTCTGACTGAACAGCTTGCGAGGACTGGTCCGACGCATCGCGACGTTCTTGTTTGGTGGCGTCTTACTTGGTGTTGTGGGTCGCGGCGCAGGCTGAGGTGTAATCTGGTGAGTGGGAGTGTTGGTCATCTTCACCGGCGTTGTTTGTCTACCTCCAGTACTTGGAGTGGTCGTTCGGCCTTGAGTCGCTTCCTGAATTGGTGGACTTCTATGTTCTGGCTGCGTTAGGGGCAATGCAGGATATGTGGGCTGCTTTGCAAATGGGGATCTGCTCAGCTGGCCATGCTCGGTTTCTTCCTCTAATAGACGTTTTGCAACTGTCCTGTCCTGGGTTCTGAGCTCGGCCGGAATTATCCTACCAATCGCTTTGGTTACATCCATTGTCGATGTGAGATCCATCGTCTCTTCGCTATCGGATTGTTGGGCTTCACTGGCGTGCTTGATGGCACCAACAGCGGTAGTAAAGTCCATTGATGCTGAGGCTTCGGTCGAGGGTTCCGTTCGCTCGGTAACAGGCGACAAGATCCGGCCAAATGCTGTTGTAACGTCCATCTGGCCAGTCATGTCTTCGTACGTGGTTCTGCCAGATGCATCATTCTCGTTGAAGAAGTTGCCAATGTCCTGGTTCACAAACCCGCCGATCACGCCAGTCAGCTCCATGCTCATGTCTTCGTCTTCAGCAGCAACAGTAGCCACCGAGTCGCGTCTGGTTGGCAAGGAACCGCGTCGGATGCCACCGACTACCGTAGTCATTTCCATGGTTTGGTCATCCGCGTCTGAGCTCATTCCGGCTGACTGCCTCCTTGCAGATCGACTAGACCGACGAGACGGAGAACGCGAGAAACTCTGGTTGAGAATGCCCCCGACGGCCTGGGTCATTTCCATGGCTCCTGTCATCTCAGTGTCTTCGCGTGCCTGGTCTTCGACTAGATCAGCGTCGAGTAATGATTCGTTGCGTCTCTTCTGGCGCATGGCGCTCGTCAGAGATGTAGTTTCGTCATCTTGAGGCTGAAATCCCGAGTTCGTATTATCGCCCAGCCTCTGCGTTCCAGCTTGCTGTATAGCTTGCCGCAAGCGCGCATCAAGCGTGCCGGAAGAGCTGCTATCCGAAGTATTATCGGTCCGCGCCGAACCGATAGAGTTATTAGTGGCGTCCTCTTCGTCTATGTCCATGGCGGTAGAATCGTCATCACGATATGTGTCTGTATCCGAAAGATCATCTATCTCCTCTTCCGGGTTCGTGACGAAGCTTGACTGTGTGTCATCGTCGTTCATGATGCTACCGGGACTGGAAGACAATTCGTTCTCAGTTGGAGGGATTCCAGAGCTTCTGCGTCTAACAGCACGCTGAGTCTGTTGTAAGTCAGGCAGACTTCCTTGGTCCGAAGGCACATCCGCTGAGTCGGATCCAGGAGGATGTTGGGTGCCATGAGTGAAGTCCGAGCCCAGTGTGTTGCCACTGGATTGTCGCCTCGTGGAGTTCGTGGCTTCCGAAGACGTTGTCGCATCCTCGTTGAGTTCAACGACATCCCATGTATGCAGTGTGGCTTCTGGCGCAAACGAGACACGTCGGTTTGCAAGTGATTTGCGCCTCTCGTCTCGTCGCTTAATCGCCTCCTCACGATCGCGTGCTCGTGCAGCAGCTTGTTGTTCCTCTTCCGTCCTCAAAGCTATTAATGCCGCGAATTCGCTTGTCTGTCCACCAGCGCCGTCACCGGCAGAAGGCACGGACGGGCTCTGCGAAGGCCGTGAGCCCGATCGCGTCTTTCTTGTTGGTGTCTCCGTGCCTGCCGACTGTTTCCCATCATTCGTCTTCGGAGTTCTTGGAGGAATGGCCTTGGGTGGTGATAGCGGGATCACGGGTTTCAAGATTGATCGGATGGCTGGCATTAGTTTCTGGCTGTTGCCAGTGCTGGCCTTCAACGCTTCCAAGCCACCTGGACCCAAGCTCTTGCTACGAGACTTCTTGCCTGGCTTCGCGCTTTGTTGAGATGCCATGCTGTTTTCCTGATCGAAGTCGGTAGCAGAACTTGGGAAATGCGCGATAGACTTGCGCGAGCGGCGCGTGCGCTTTGTCGGGCTTGTAGGGGCCGACATGATGACAGGAAGGTGGATGGTCTGCGAGATAGAACACAGACCTGCGTCTGCACGCAAGGGTAGTTATTGTAGGTCACCTGTGCAGAGCACAAATGAATTGATACAGTGACGCGTCAATGATGGGCGATTCGGAGGTCACCCCGAATGTAAACAGTAGTCTTGGCAGCAAGACGAAGTGATAACGTAAGCAGAACCGCACCGGGTGCCCTAAGCCCGAAAATGCCGCCCACCACTGCCAATTCCGTGTAGGAAGATCTTGAAGGCGACGAGCAACCGCATTTCGCCAGCGACAACACATCCACCATGGCGACCGAACTTACTGTCCAGAGCGAGCGTGCTTACCAGAAGCAGCCGCACATCTTCCAGTACCACAAGGGTCGTCTCGCAAAGTCCAGAAAGGCAGGAAAGGCCAGGAGATGGTACAAGGACGTCGGCCTGGGCTTCAGGACACCAAAGGCCGCCATTGAGGGCGAGTACATCGGTATGGAATATCAAGCGCGGATTTTGGAGGTTCATCATTGACAGGACCGCACAGACAAGAAGTGCCCCTTCACAGGTCAGGTTTCTATTCGCGGCCGTATCCTCACCGGCACTGTCGTCTCGACCAAGATGCACCGTACCTGCATCATCCGCCGTAACTACCTCCACTTCGTCCCCAAGTACGCCCGTTACGAGAAGCGCCACAAGAATCTTGCCGCACACGTCTCTCCGGCTTTCCGTGTCGAGGACGGCGACCAGGTGACCGTTGGCCAGTGCCGACCGCTCAGCAAGACTGTGGGTGCAAAATTGAAGTCTCGAAAGGCGCGCACAACTAACGAGATTCCCAGGTCCGATTCAACCTGCTCAAGATCAACGCTAAGGGTAACGCGGCGGTCAAGGGTTTCAAGAAGTTCTAAACGAGATGATTTGGCGCGAGGGCTGGCACGGTATTTGATGTATGAATGGCTTCGAAAAACAGGCTCGCTATTTGCGAAAGAGCATGGAGCTGGCGTCATGTCGATTCTAGGACTGCAAATAACGGAAACGAATACCACTGATCAATTTCAAAACGTTCGGACAGTGTGAACTCATTCCAGCTCTCTTGAACACATCCCGGCCTGCGAACCGTTTTCAAGCCAAATTATAGTTGCGCATTATCGACTGATTTGAGACCTCAGATACTAGCACCGTCGGTGGTAAACTAAATAGCTTGATTCTCAAGAGTCGTCGCCATTTTCAACCTTGACCGTGATCTGGATGAGCCGCGTGGGTCAACGCTCTACCGAATCAGGGTGGCAAGTTCTAAACCTTCGCGATTCCGCTTCGCAGCAGTGAAGGTGCCTACATCAAGGGTAACGAATCCAGTTGTACCCGGACACAGGCTGATTTTCAGCATACCAATGTCACCATTGGCAGAATGTGAGCAGCAGCTCCCGAACCCAGTCCAAGAAATTTATCATTCGAGCCGCCTGGTTGTCGAAATGATTTCTGATCAATTACGTGGGTGCGCGTATCGTTGCTCTTATCTCATAAGGAATCGTACAGAACACATCGAAAAGTAGAGGGATTCAAAGAGGCTACTTTTCCGTGTACGGTCGTTATCAGCAGCGGTCTCCACTGAAATCCCAACAGTCGTGCCCCCTGTCCAGCAAGGTCCACAACCATCTCTTCTCGTTCTCTTTCTGTGCGCCAACGAGCCCGAAACGGTCCCAGTGGCCAAAAATCCGAACAGGAGCTTTACTCCCGACGTCCACGGCTGTGCATCAAAAGCACAAGTAGAGCTCGTCAGAACACGTTTCCCGTTTTCAGCACGTCGTACTCCTGGATTCCTTTTACTACACCTGCAACGCTGTGAGCATTTTGGCCAATGCTTCTAATAACGGCCTGGCGGACCGGGGTACTGCGGCAGCCCGTATCCCATCGGACCTGGAAGCTGTCCGGCGAATTGTGAATGCTGCATCGGCATGGCGGGATTCATTGGACGTTGGAAGAGCGAGACCAGCCTCCTGCCCACGCTTGTTTCGAGCTCTGTTCCATCCCTAGCGATTTTGACCTCACGGTTGGCGTTCCAGGCATTGCGCAGACCCCGCGTGCGATAGAAAGGGAGGCGCGTGGTGCTCATCCATTGAACGCGGAAAGGACGACCAAAGGATTGAGGACTGTCCTCCTCACTGGTCGCGATCGTGGGCATCGAACCTGTCTGTGCGGGACGCTTTCCTTTCTCGGCCGGTGCTCCCTCCTCACCATCGCCGGCTTCATCGTTGTCTTCTTCTGCATCACTGTCTTCGTGCTTCGGGCCACCATCGGCTCCAATTTCACCATCCACAAGGATTTCGCGTGGTTCCGGATCGTCCCAATCGTCAGACTCTGCTTCCCAGAATATTGTGCCTCGAGCGGAGTCATCGATGATGCGACCTTTCGGAGCCCATTCGGTCGCCGGAGTTGGGATTGACCGTGGTAGGTCAGGGTCAGCGCTGAGGCCATCGGTTCGTGGTGCTGTTTGATATTGCTTCCATTCAAGAGTTTGCGCGGTCTCATCATCAATGGCAGAGGCCATGCGTGCGTAGCCGAAGTATTCACCTGACTTGTTCGCCGAGAACACCAAAAATACATGTTCCACTGTCTGCGGCCACAGGTGAGCGATCATCGTCTTATGGAGTTGAGGGCACTCACGTACCTCATAAGCCTTGTTGAGGGCCTCTTCGTTGTGACCCTGTGTGGCCCATGTACCATTGCGGACACTGAGCTCCAAATCCTCAACCGTCAGACTCTTGACGATGAAGTACTTGTCGTTCACTTGAACTTTTCCAGGCTGAGCGATCTCGGTCGCTTTCTGAGAAAATTCGCGATTTTGAGCGATGGCCTCGACTGCCGTCTGAGTTTGAGTCAAAGCCCCTTGCGGCTGGGCGGCTGGGCCACTGGGTACTGATGATGGCGGACCAAGGCCGGGAGACAACGGACTCCCTCCTGACTTCCTCAACCTACAAACAAGCCTGGCGCCGTGAAAGCGAGAGTCGTTGAATCGAGCCATCGCAGCCGCGCAAGCTTTTTCGGTGCGGTAATTGACAAACGCGCAATTGCTTTTCGAGATCAAGAAGACTGAGTCGATATCTGCTGTCGCTTCCCGCGCAAAATGGTCTTTCACGTCGCTCACTCGTGCATGCGGAGGAAGATTACCGACCCAGAGAGCGTGTCCGGACTGTTTCGGCTTGCGTGGAGGACCTCGTGGAACACTCGGCACTGTTAGGCTTGTAGAAGGCGTTTTGCTTACTGCGTGGAATTAGCCGTTGTGTCCATCTGCCAGGTACGGCATTGGTTACCGGACGAATATTCAGGCCTGTCTTGTACTGCAGTGGGATGCTGGCCCGGAACAAGCGTTGGTTGGGCGTACTCCGTACTTGGGTGTCCGCGCGGGACTCCTGCTTATCATCAGACAATCGAACTAAGTGCATGCCGGAGAGAACCAAGATACCTCGAAATCCACGCGATTGAGCTGGACTTGGGGGTCCGTAGCCTGGCGTGTATGCGCCATATCGCTGCATCTGTGGTCCTGTATACACGGCCTGAGCAGGAAATCGCGCTTGCATTGGGCTATATTGAACGGCATGACCTCCTTGGTCGACATAACATGGGTACTGTAACCCGCCTGTTTGCGTAGGGCTCTGCAGGTAGCCATGATATGTGGAATGATGTCCCTGAGGGTGAATAGAGTATTGAGGAGGGTTAACCACGGGGTAGTGAGGCCCTTGTGCGTAATTAGGCTGCTGTACGCTCGGGAAGACAGGTTGCAGGCTGTTCATGCGCATCAAATCAACGTTGTCCTGCTGGGCAAACTGAGCCTGGTATGGCACGTGTGAAGGATTCTGGTAGATGTACAGGGGGTTCGGATGTCGTCCTTGCGGGTTCGCTGAACCCGGAGGTGGGGAAGTGTCTTGACCTATCCAGGGCAGATCTATCAGCTCATGAATCGTCAGAGCTTCGGCCACAAGGTTGCTTACCATCGCTCGGACCCTGTTGCGAACCCGACATGCTGCCCGAATGTTGACGTCTTGTCGCGCAAAGGTAGAAAGCCGTGGAAGCCTCTCAAGTATCTCGTTGCTATTGGTGACCGCCCGCAGGTGTTTCGACGTCGGGCTAAACGCCAAGGGAAGACGCGATACGTCAGTGAGTAGAATGTGGCAGGGAAGCTCTTTCGTCGTAAAGGAGGGTCTGCGAAGACGACTAGGTGTCGCAAGAATGCGAAGACAGAGGAGGTGTTTGCTAGTACATGAGTATTTGCAATCCGCAATCACACAGCCAAAAGACCAGATAGTGAATGAGTGTCGGCCGATGACGGCAGCAGCGAAGGAGCGTTGAGAGCTTGATGGCCGTGTATATCATGCAAACCTTTGGTAGAAGTCCCACATCGTTGAGACTTCACTACGCTACCGTTGAACGGAAAGGAAAAAAAACTCGATGATACTTCGAGTTGAGAAAGGGTCAAGCACGAGGGCAGGCCAAAAGCCCTGGACGTGCATGAGTAAAGGTTATAACAAAGAGCAAGCTCCGTGCGGAGAGACAGTACAAGAGCCGTAGCCGCAGCAAGGTGGTCAGAAAGGGCTAGCCACGGGTGAGCTGGCACCCGCATCCAGTACAAGCCAACCTTTGCCGGAACCCTGAAGCATATGCGGCGAATCAACGGAGACGGTGAATGCCTATAGCGGCACCAAAAAAAAAAAAAGTACCGGACGTTGCACCCATGTCCTCTTTCTGCTTCTCGAAAGTGACATGAGCGTGTTCGGTCCACTCGTGGCTCGATTATCTCGACCAGGGCCGCAGCCGAGCAAGCACCCGAGTGCCAACAAGGCTCGAGCCTCAATGGACAAGACGCCAGCTGACGACTTCAATAGGCTGGACAGGACAATGAGCCACCCTTGTAGCTACAAACTTTGAAGCGAGCAGGTCGCAAAGTCCGATGTTTCGACGATGATTGGACATGGCTGCAATGGCGGATGCTGCAATCCGAAGGCCGGTATGTGCAGTACCGTTAGCACACACACTTTGGGAAACACATACTGCTTCAAATCGATAAGACCGAAATGTTTCGGCTCCATGACAGTAAGGTAGTGTCGACCTCGGCATCAGGTGTACGACTGGCAGTGCCGCAGCACGGGCAGAGAGATGACGGTGAAACAGTAAACATCCATGCATCCCGCATGCAGCCCCAGGTACAGAAGCAACAATGGCACTTGTCGGGCACGACGGGCCCATTCGCGTGCTTCGCGGCGGTCCATCCGGGACATGGTCGACGATGACGAGGTTGGCGGCATCATTCGCTGTGATTTTTAAGAGTGTCCAGTGGTGCAGAAAAGAGCTATACCCTGTCGAGGGAGTACGGAAATAGACGTACTGTAACTTGGTAAGGTCTGTGCTAGTCGGCGGACCGATACAGTCGACAGCCAAGTGTGGGACCAGGGTTGTCTGGGGCTGTAGTGGCTGAAAGTTAGTGTAGACCCATCCTTTTGAACAGACATCGTGGCGCCTCTCATCCGGCTCAACCATGCGTGGTCTGAGCTCCCCATGTCCTGCAAAAGACCGGTCTCCGCCATAGTGGTTGATCATCGCCACCATCCTCCGGACTCAAGGACCTCGAGACCGGTCTTATAGCTGTGTTGAAGCCCCCATTTGTCTAGCACACTCAGCAGGTCGCCACAGAGCGACTGCGAGCCTGGTTTAACGATGCTTTTGGGCAGACACAGCGGCGCACGACGCTTTTTCTATCCAGATGTGTGACCAAGACAGCGGTTGACCAGGCAGGCCCTGAACCTCGCGGCAGCTGCGCAAAGAAACATAGCACCCTGCCACAAGCTAAAACCGTTGCAGCTCGCTGGAACCCGACACCAACCCGATACCAGATTGGTGTGGTAGAATGAATACTGACCTTGGTAGTTGTCTCATTCTTTTTTTTTTTTGTTAATATGAAAGCGCAGGCCTTGCTCTCATTGCCGAGAACTCGGAAATTCTTTGCATCGCAGGGCTTACGAACTCTGAAGCACTTTTGCGCCTAGCCTTGTTCGAAGATCTGTGCTAAGGAGGAGGGTTACACTTCTCGGTCCTGAAGCATAACTACTTTCAGAAAAACCGCACAACTTTTCGATGGCCGTGATTGTAAGATTGCAGATACAGAACCAGCATTGACCATCATGCATGCAATAGAAGCACGTTTGCAGAGCCGCGAAGCTCCATGTACAACGTGACAGAGTGCGCCATCAATCACGACCCCAAATTAGTATATGCACATGACCTCGAGATCAGCAAGAGATCACAGCCAGAGATATCGTGTCAAGCACGGCTCACTTGCGAGATGACCACGCCTTGCCTTGTAGGGTCTGTGGTCTGCAAGAGAGCAATGCTGTAATGAGAATAGGAACGCAGAGAACGGGGAAGCCGCCGCTGGTGAATTGACGTCTTAGTGGCACACTCTGAAAGTCAACGCCACATCGGTTTCCGTCAATGTAACAAACAAAATTAATGACTCAACGTTGATCGGTACTGGTGCACAGATGCGCGATTGACCATGGTCCTACTGCCTCTCGGCATCATGACGAGACTGGTAGCCCTTTGCCGGTACAACCAAAATCGCCGCCACGCGGCCTCACAGGGCTGGAATGAATTGTTGCGAACCTTTGTGGGGAAACGCTAAAGAAGTGTGGCTGGATTTATCGGTTCTCTTTGAGACCCTGTACATATTAACTTTGAGGGAAAACACTGGAGCTTTCATGAGCATTGTCCATGAAGAGCGTCTGCTAACTAGCTCGGTCCCCCGAAGCATTCAAGCAACAAGCTAGAAAATCATCTTCAACCATCGTAGTCCATATGTTTACATTTTATGGATACTGCGCCTCGAGGTCGAGGATCGGCTGCATTTTACGATACCAGCAGACTGCTCTGACAGATACCTCGACCATGACGGACCGCGTCTGCATGTTTCAGCGTGGCGCCTGGTGGAAGCAAAACCTTCTAACCTAAAGAGCAAGTGCGTACGTAGTGCTGCCGTACCGCTGTACATCAATGCAAGTAGTTCTGTCGAATGTCCCATCAGGAAAATGCAGAGGGTTGGGGGGTTGAGGATCGACGGCGAACGTCGTGACTCGATCCCTTCGCTGTTGGTCAATTTGTTCAGCGCCATGGTAAAAACGCTGAGCGTAAATAAGTCTGTTCGCAAATTCAAAGATCCTGTGAGGTAGAAACGAGGTCCTACACACGTGAGATACATTTCAGCTCAGGATAATCGTCTCCCTTCTTCGTTGTGCCTTGACAGCTACATATCTGCTGGACTCGCCGGAGACAAAGCCTGAAGCTCGGAATACCGTTTGCCATCAGGGCCCACACCCTGAGAGCCATGGACGCGAGCTTCGAACCGTTGTAGAGATCAAGATCAGCTTAACTTTGAGATTTGCTTTGACGCCGATTCGGGTTTCCCATGGCTCACTTGGAACAGCAACCAAGATCTGATTTGCCGCTTGTGGTGTGACCCAGAAATCAGCGACGGTGCTTAGATCTGTTCGGAGACAGAGCCCGATCGGGGTACGTGGAGGCGTTGCCTCTTTCTGGTCCTTCCAAGATCTAGACGAGGCGCTGGGTCACATTCGTATGGCCATTGGTGGGAAGATTGTCGGGATCGAGATTACTTGAGCACCCGCCCGATGAACACCAGACAAAACTGGAAGGAGTTTCGAGCTCGCATTCAAAGCCACACCAGCTGTGGCGCAAGCCGAGATTGGTATCTGCTTTGTGCTCTGGTGCCGAGGAACCATCACAGCTCGAGGTCGGAAAGCTTTCTTGAAGCTATGCCCTCTTGCAGTGGCTCCAAGTCATTCTGGTATGAAGGATCTCTTTATCGAGATTAGCATTAAGACCTTCAAACTAGCCGTAAGTAGGCTCTAGTATCCGGCAGACCCTCAGGATCCGGTTTGAGCCTGGGAATGACTTTTGATTACAGACAGCGAAAATGGAAGCGTATCTTACGGTAACCATTTCCATAAGAGATTAGCGATCACTCACCCACTGTGAAGTCATGCTATCGGAGCTTCCCGTCAGTAGTATCAGCATCCATGGTAGCTTGTGGCGCACAACTTCATTCTCATGTCAATGCGGAACAGTAACGAGAGCTGCACCGTAGGATTGTCTAAGCAGAGGTTGTCAAGTCGGAGCCACCGGCGTGCATACATACTGGATGTCGTGACGACCACCTTCGCTTCATCGACCGACTTGGCTGATACAAGCATCAGCGCCACGTACAGCTTCCGTTGAGAGATGCGCGGAATCGGCGGCTCCAACCTCAGAGTGCAGCAATAACATGGTGGCCGTCTTTATTGCAGTGCAGCCTTCATTGCTAGAACCACGGCGCTGGCGGGAGACGGGTTCAGAGAGGACACCTGTGGAGGCTGGAAACTCTATGACACCTTTGCGAACTAACTAGGCACTACTGACGGTCTGTGTTCCTGTGCCGCCCATTGTGGCGTTTGCATGCTGTGGCTCAAATTTAATCTTCGCGGTTAGATTGGCCGAGAGTTCACAGCCGAAGGACTGATGACGCAGGTTGATGCTCAGCAAGGTACCCTCCTAGGTACTATGAAGAGTATGGCGTCGGAGAAGAGGCCCTCCCAAACGTACCCACGCTGGGTGTTAAACGTCCGAACCTTCGGTAATGACCGCAATATAGCTATCCTCCAATCGTCACAGTGCCAACAGAACCGAGGCTGGCTTTCGAGTTGGTACGAACATATGATTTACGTAAAAGGCTTCCTGGATCGGCACCATTTGTTCCCATTATCGTGCAGCAACAGGTTCGAATCAGCCGCGGAATTTGTCGATTTCGTGCGGGGGCCAGTGAGCGCAAGGCGAGCAGTCCAACTTTTAGTGATGAGCCCTGACTATCCCAACCATGTCCGTCTTGCAATGACGGACTCTGCATTCGCGGCCTTCCTGATTGCCCACGTGGACGACGACGTTTAGGCAATGTCACGCTGGTGGGCCCCACTCAGGAGGAGTGAACAATTGAGGTTCCTCATCGGCGTGGCCGACGGTGGATGGATGATCTAGACGGTCGAAAAGCATGGCGCAGGCGTGCATGGACCTTCATCGGTCTGCACTCCGACGACCCAACACGGCTCATGAATGGCCAGATCGACCGGGACCGCGCCTCGAAGCGTGGCTTGCCTCTCATCCCGGGTGCACATTCTGCACGTCTTGCCCTATCCAACACATTACCTCCAGAAACGACCTGTTGAGCGATCTATTTGTGAAGTACGGAGACCACCGTAGCTTCAAGCGCGTCGCGCTTGGCTTCACTTCCACAACCCTGACGTTCAACCGATTCCTGCTGAGACAACCCCGGCTACGAAGCCGGCCAAGTCTGCTCATCATGAAGCAGTTTTCAACCCTAGTTGTGGTGCGAGACATAGCCAGCTGAATTTCCAAGCCACATGCAAGGATAGCCTCGGGTCGGTACCAAGAACCACCAGGTTGCGGCGTTCTCCAGGCCTCAGTTCCGTAATTTACGGCGACAGCATGCGTCCATCTCCCCGAAGTTCCTTGCCGAATTTTATTACATCGCCGGCCGATGGGACGACGTACGGTAACGGACTGCAAGGCATTACGAGGTGGCAGGACAAATGTAGTTTCTGTCCGGTTTCCGCTCTAGGAGTGGAACAACGGTGGCCTTCTGACAACACATCCTCTCGGGCCGCGTGCTGTTTGAACCCCTTTTCTGAACAGCGGCCTGAGTGCCTATGTGGACCACGGGTCCTCCGCTGTGAAACAGTTAGCATCTCGATGCCGTTTGCCTCCAGTCAGTCATCTGAGTGAAATGCCCAGCGATTGGTCCAAGTATATGCCACAACCGCAGAAGAAACGTTACAAGTGGATATGACAGGCAGTATGGTCATTATTCGCCAGTGCTTCTGCGGCAGAGGTTTTCTGCCCCTGGACAACATACGGCTTCATTAATGGACCTTTCGGTCGGAGGGTAATTCTATCGTGTTGATAATGTCCACCAGCTTTGGAGGATGCGAATGAATTGTAGGAAGGAGACAGGTTTGTCCGCGAGCCGTGACCGGTGACCTCGATCAAGCAGTAATTGTGCCTGGTTCGCGATAGACATGCCTGCGGCACCCACCGCAGCCATTGGTCGGCGTCCAGCCTTACCGATTCTGGTGCTCTACCTGCCTTGTTTTCCTGTTCCAAATTCTAAGCTGATTTGACGTCTGATTGGCATCGACCTGCTGACGCAATTTGCTGATCTTTGTCAAGTTCTTCACAAATCTGGTGTTGGTCATGCCACCTGTCAAAAAGTCCTGTCCATGTCGGAGCGAGCCGGTACTGAACAGGGCGTCTCAGCATGGTCAACCACTCTTGATACGGACGGCCCTCGATGAGAAGACAATGTTCGCCAATTCTGCCAGAATTTCTTATTCGCCTGCCATGATGAATTCGACACCCCCATGACAGCCCTGAGGCGTCGTGAAGACTCCATGGTTGGGCTGACCGCTGAGCTGACGAACAGGAATCGCCCGGACTGACAGCTTCTTCCGTGGTACAATTGCAAAATGAGCACACAGCCATCTTGTGAACGCAAACTAGTCCTTGAAATTGCAGTAGATGAGCCGAAATGGTTGGTACAATTAGCTGATCGCGGATAGGTACGAATATGCTTGCTTAAGCTTCCGTAAAGCATATGTTCTGGTCGCCCTTCGCCAGCATTCCGATCGAGCAGGTCGACAGCGAAGCGGCGGCTAAATGCTCAACATCCTCCGCCACACCGGACAGCATACAAGCTTCAAGCATGGCCAAGTTTGTCTTCCCATTCAATATGGCCTCGTTCCAAGCTTTGCTCCCAATACTGCTTACCCCTGACTCGACTTCCAGCCCACTGGAGGGCGTTCATGGTCAGCCCGGCGATTTGGCAATAGCTATAGCCACTCGACGACTATCTATGACGCCTTCGTGATGCGTGGCTTGCTCAACGAGCTCCTTGGTCCTTGGGAGATCGTTCGCAATTGCCGCGCCTTACCCCTTTATTTTGGCATCATCAATCCCGTTGCATTCACGAACGACTATCTTGCGTGACCATACAGTTGCTTGTGATAACCCCAAACACACTGCCATGAACTTGTGCCGACGGCTTGAGCTATCTCAGCTGAAGCCTCATCTCCTTGCTGCGTTCCGAAGTCCGTCCAAGGCTGCATAGACAAGCCCATGGAAAAGAAAACACCGCACCTTCTTCAGCACACAACAGCCAGAGCACACCTCAAAGCGGTTCAGAAAGACGGTGATAGATTGTACAGGTCTAACAAAACAAACACGAGGATGCGAACGTGTTCTCTGACTCGCCTGGAGAACAGACATGTTGCATTTCCTGCAAGCGACCGACTCGCTTTGTCTTTTGCGCTCCCTTCTGACTTCCTTGCTTCGAGCGCAAGCCAAACATGGCGTCCCTTCGCCAGTAATCAGGACATCCACAAGCCTCTCATCGAGCGCGTATTTGCGGTGCCCATCACCGTCTGGGCAAAATCAAGTGTACTGCGAAGGATCGATTGCCGACGTCCTGCATTGGCAATACCCAGGCTCCGAAACTACGCTCTGGCAGCTCAAATGCCTTAGTCTTGGTTGGGCTCCGACAGGATTCCCTTGAGCCACCATGGCACAAGAAGGGACTGTGACATGATGGGAAGACCAGTGTTAACTTTGCTATTCTGTTGACCTGGACGCAAAGAATTGCTTCTAGTAGCGGGCCACACGGGATATTGTCATTGGGATTCAACAGAGAGGCCGGTGTGTGTCGCTGCGCAGACTCCACCCGATAATGTCCGAGGGTAGCTGGAATGCTGAAGGTATGTCGATCACAAAACATGCTCACTCTCAGACTTCAGACATGGCGGAGAAAGAGCTTGGATTGCATCGATTTGACAAGACACAGACGATATGATCGGTAAACACTGAACGTACATGCAATCATCACGTCCACGTCGGCTAACGAGGACCCGCGGTGGTCTTTTGTCCCTTGCATAACGCGTATCCTGCAAAAGTTTGTCGTTGAGATCCATATCTTACATTAGCGATATTAGCGATACACCATCAGCCTTCCACACCAAAATTTACTCCCGCTGATCCATATGCGTCGGCAAATTGTCGCTACGATAATCCATATGTACAAAAGCACGGTCCACGAACGGGACACTCTCGAGAACATACTGCAAGCTCTCGCCCAAATCATGACTATCCTTCAACTGCGTGGTCTCGTCCAGCACGATGTCAACCTCGCAGATCAGCTTGTCGCCTGCGTGATAGGCCGTCATGCCCTGAATCTGTTTGATCGTCTTGGCGAATCTCATGGTCAGGTAGAGGAGCACATTCCGCCGGTCGGCATCTGCCGCAGCACCGGACAGGTTCCTGATGTGCGTCGCAGACACGCGCGCCCAGTTGAAGATGACGTAGAGCGAGAGCACGAGACCGCCGACGGCATCCATCCACCAGATCTTGAGCCAGAAGCCGAGCAGGGGAAAGATGATGGAGAAGGTGTTGAAGACGACGTCCGTCATGGCATCCTCGGCGAGGGCCTGCACGGACGAGTTGCGGACGAGCCGGCACCAGAACCAGCAGCCGAGCTTGACTACCACGGTGGTGGCCATGATGACGATTGCCGGGATGGTGAGCTGGACGACTTCGCGGTCGTTGCTCGTCAGGCGGCTGATGGACTGGATCAAGACCTGGGCGAAGGAGGTGATCATGATGATGCTGAAGACGAGGACGCCGATGGGCTCCAAGCGACGTCGACCGGCTGGGTAGCCGTAGGGGTCCTTGGCGGAGTGGGTGATCAACTTGGACGTCATCCAGACGATGGCGGTAGAGAGGAAGTCCAGTGCCGCGTCGACCAAGGAAGCGAGGACGGACAGAGAGGAGGTCAAGACCGCGGCCGCAATCTTCAAGAGCAGGAGGACAGCATTTGCGGCGAAGTTGACGGCGATGGCGACTGTGACAATTGGGCTATCGCTGTCGACGTCCTCTTCCGGCATCGGTGCGTGATACTTTGAGACTGGTTCCTCGTCTTCGTCCTGGTCAGTGTCCCCGTCTGCGAGTAGGGGCGTGTCCTCGGTCGGGACGCGGTACAAAGCCTTGGGCGTACGCTTCACTTTCATGGGCCCATTCTTTGGCGAGGCCGATGGATGCGTGGGAAAGGTGAGGGAGCCTTGGTCTGATGGGCTGGAGGAGCCGTCCTCTTCTGGAATTGTGGTTGGGATATCGAGGGTATGATATTCTTGAAGGAGATTGTGAGGTAATGAGCTGTCAAGCAGCCTGTCGATGTAAAGATACTGTGCTACCAAGCTGTTGTTGCGCTCGTAGTACGCTCGCCTGATACAATTAGGATCATTTCGTTGGATATGAGGCATTCTCGGAACCAGGCTTGTGAGTCTGTCTGTATTACGCTGCCGGGTTGGCAACTGCCGGACATAGTTCAGAGCATCTCAAATGAAGGAATCGGCATCAGCGACATAAAGATGGATACTCACAAGGCCTTCTTGTACTGTTTGAGTTCGTCATCCGATTTGATGTATTGTTCCCAACGGTACCGAGGATTGGTATTACCAATCAATCGCATACTCCTCATCTGCGGAGCCAGAAGCGCCTCGACACCAAAATTGCTATGCCGGCGCGTCGGTCCCAGGCGATCCTCGTCGTCGCGATCCGCATGTCCGTGTTCAAGGTCGATAGAGCCGCTCCTATAATTTCGGTTCAAAGACGTGAGATCCGTGTGAGATCTCTCGGAGATCAAGCCTTGCAAGGCATTACCGCGAGTGATCATGCCATCGGTAGCCGGAAAAAGGTAAGTGAGACCGCGCGGTACCCCGGGACTGGTATATTGCTGGCTGCCGCGACGGGGAGAAGAAAACTCATCCTGATCGTGCATCTTGACAGTAGTCGAGGCCTTAGGTCAGGCCCTGGCCGGGGATTGATAGGGATATATTTTGTCAGATGGCAGCAGGAGGTTCAAGGCTGGGTGGCCAAGACGGAGCTTCCCATGGTTTGCTTGATACACAGAGATGAAGGCGCAACCAGAAAGGTCGCCCACGACCTCCACGGGGACTGTCAAGCTAAAGCAAAGTGGGCGAGATACGAGACATGTACGTGTCAGGTTCGACGAGCACCCGTCATGGGGGATCGGCAATCGTCTTGAGCATGTTCTGCAGGTCGGCGTGGTGTTTCTCTTGGCCGTCTGGGCTGTCGCGCACTTCCCAAAGCGGCAGTTCGAGGCTTTCGAGGTCGCGCCAATCATCGTCAGCGAATCATCGATTGCACGCCGTCTTCCCGGATCATCTTTCCGCCGTCGCCGCAGCTTGCCATCACTTTCGAGGAGCTTTACAAACTACACGAAAGAACCGGTCCGCTGAGCTTTCCCCTCATGGACAATGCTTGCTCGTCCGGCGCTCACTGCGCGGCTTGGGCTTGAGAGCGTCTGTCTGCGTTGCTCATCAAGTCTCACCCGACAGCTTGCCATCCGGCCCCTACGACAATTCTCTGCGAAGGCCCCGAAATCAGCACCTGCTCCGCCGCGACCGACTCGCAGGTCGATACCGACGCGGCACTATTTCTCGGCCAACGCGGCCGTATACCATGTCAATGCCTTTCAGACTGTTGGACGGGGGGCGTCATTGCCGAAAGAGGAGGTAGTGCGTGGGAACGATACACAACCGGCACCGAAGGCCTTTCAAAATGCAGAAACGCAACATCTCTCACCGAGTTCAGATATCCCGCTCGACAGACGGAAGCCAGGAGAGGCTGAAGCATCATCCACCTCTCAACCACCAAATTCGTTCTCTCTACGACCAGACGCACCATCCAGGCTTACAAGCATAAGCTCTGCGCTACCCAAAACGTCCCTTCGCCGCCGCCTCACCCTCTTCCTTAGCCTCAGCAAGCCGAACCTCTCTTTCTTGATTGTCCTTACTACTGCCGCTTCTTATGCCATATATCCGGTCAATCCCCTTCTCACTTCGACCGCTACGGCATCACCTACACTCTCGGCGCTCACGCTCGTCTTTCTCACTTCAGGCACCGCCTTGTGCTCAGCCTCGGCAAACGCTCTGAACATGCTGTTCGAACCGGAACACGATGCGAAGATGTCACGAACCCGTAACAGACCCCTTGTGCGAGGATTGCTGAGCAAGAGAGCCGCACTCCTGTTCGCCATTGCATGTGGCACGTTGGGCACGGCGGCTCTATACAGTGGTGTCAATCCGACCGTAGCCGGGCTTGGCGCATTGAACATATTCCTCTACGCGGGCGTCTATACGCCCATGAAGCGTGTCTCCGTCCTCAACACCTGGGTCGGCGCTATCGTCGGTGGAATACCGCCCCTGATGGGCTGGGCAGCGGCAGCCGGTCAAGCTGCGACGGGAGATGGCGGACCAGCCGACCTACTGCTCGGCGAGAAGAATGCTGGAGGTTGGCTTCTGGCAGCACTATTGTTTGCCTGGCAGTTCCCTCACTTCAATGCGTTGTCATGGGGGATCAGGGAGGAATACAAGGCCGCCGGGTACCGCATGCTTGCATCGTTCAAACCGAAGATGAACGCCCGAGTAGCCTTGCGATATTCATTCTTGATGTTCCCAATCTGCATCGGGCTCAGCGCCTACGGTGTCACGGATCCATATTTTATCATAACAAGCTCTGTCGTCAATACTTGGATGGCACGCGAGGCAATCAGATTCTGGAAGCACCAAGGATACAAAGGAACAGCAAGGGGCTTGTTCTGGGCAAGCATATGGCACCTGCCCGTCGTCATGGTCCTGGCCATGGCTCACAAGAAAGGGCTCTGGGACGGCCTCTGGCAGCGCTTCGTCTCCCCAGCCGATGAAGAGGATGAGTGGGTGGAGGATGAAGCGGACGCTATACCACAAGGGAAGCAAGGCCCGAAACCCATTCCCGCCTAGTTACTGTACAGTACAACATATCGCAAAACCAGCGATTCATGAAATGAAACCAATATGAGCGGTACCGAAGAATTCGGTGCCACTGTAAAGAACCTTCGCAGCGCAGACCCTCACCTTGCATCTTGAAAAGCAGCATCCTCGTGCAGGCCCTCCGAAAAAATGTGGTCGCATCGGGCCTGCTTGCATGCCAAGGGCAGCGCCAGCAGATTCGCCTCTCGCCGACATTTTACGACACGTTGACGATTGTGTGCCTGCAGACCTTTACTCCGACAGTAAGAATCCGAGACGATGCACCAACGAAAAGTCCGCTGATGGCGTTAGCTGAGATCCGCAACCTCGCAGAAGAACCGATGCTAGTAAACGCAAAGTCACGCTTCCTTCTTCCCGCTTCGCCGCCAACGCGCATGATCCTTCACATGAGCCAGCGCGCATCACGCCCCGGACTGCACCGGAGTACCGCATCGAGTAACGACGAGGCCGAGCACGGGAGGCGCTGAACGTTTTCTTTCCGGCGGCGTATCCGGAAAAGCTGTGGAAAGGTTCGGATTTTTTTTAATTTTTTTTAATTTTTTTCACGTGGCCGCGTTCGCGCTCTGCCGGTGTGATGCGATGTGATGCGACGTTGACGATGACGATGATCCTGTCCGGGGGGTCCTACAGACTCGGTATGAGATCCGTCGGTATGAGGTTCGTCGGGATGCGGGATGGTGGCGACCGATAGGTACGTTCCCTGCGTTGCGTGTCCTCGTTCGTGACAATTTCCTCTCGACCCACGGCGTCGGGGGCGTGCGCAAGTGGTTGCTGAAGCTCCTCAGCAGCAGCAGCGCGGCGGCACTACGGGGTGTGAATTGCCTTGTGACTAGGTGAAATTGATGAGCTGGGCAGTACTTCACATGATCTTCACAACTTTGTGGCGCGCGTGCGGCTGATGATCGGCCGTAAGCGCGACACCACACGACGGAGCAGTACTTCTCTAGCATAGTCTCGATAACCTCATCCGCCATGCAGGATGCGTATGCGGCTGTTCTGGCTCGCTTGAGCGCCCTCGCGGCAAGCCGAGTCTGAAAATGCGGACGACTCTTCCAGAAAGCACGCGAATTGGAGGTCGCTGCAGGTGGTCACCAACACGGCCGCTCAGCCGCGTGAGCTGGCATTCGGAGGTAGCCGCGGCGGTCATTGCAGGTCTGATACTTGGGGATGCGTCCCGTTGGCGGCAGGATGAACTTGCATTCGAGGTTTCTATGAGTCGCACCCGATAGCTGTACAAATGCAAAGAGATGGACCACGCCGAACGCCGCACGAACGCCCGCCCAGACAATTCAATAATCCTGCCAATCGTCATCGAGCATGTCGCTGATGGCAGTGAACAGTGGCCAGAGCACTGGTCGGTGCCGAAGAAGCTAAATGTGGTCCAAGAAACGATCTTTAAAGCGAGAACGCTGACTGTAGCCGCCCAAACGAACCCCTCTCACCAGGAGTAGGAGGCCAAACAAAGGAGAACTCACCGCCCCCGAGGATGCAATGATGCTGATGCATGAGGCACAATTTCCTGGAACGCAGCTGAAAGATGATCCCAATACCCTAACCAGTGGTCGAGCTCGCCGACGTGGTTCAGCTTGATCGAGTGCCGTGAGCCTGCACCAGACGGCGGAGCGGTGCCAGGCACTCGATGGCCGTCTGCTTATTGATGCCGCCGTCTTGTTCAAACTCATCCTGCATGGTCTTGCCAACGATCTTGATGTTGTCAATGTGCTCGTCGATCTCCGCAAGACTGCCAGACCATTGGTCAATCAGTCGGGCCACCTCGTCCATTAGGCGCGGACTACCCTGCGGCGGGCTGACTATGAGGTTGAAAAACAGATTTCTGTTGTGAACTTCTTCAGCTTTCGGCTGCTTGTTCTCCGGCTGCCTGGTATGGTCCTTGAAGATGTCGATGTTGGTCGGCTCGGCCGAATCGTAAGCAGCGCCTCTCTGATTGGTCTCCGCACGACCGAAAGTAGACGGCGTATAATCAAGCTCGGCGCCACACAGCTTGCCGAGTATGGAGATGGCAAGTTCGATCGCATCGTCGTAGTACGCATCCGGCACCTGACGGATACCATCATCGTACTGACGAAGCTTTGCGACAATGGACCTGACCTTTGCCGCGAATTGCTGAATGTGCTGAGGCGCAACAGTCCGCCGGTTGTCGTTGCGATACTGCTTCCATGTCCAATACCACTCATCGAAATTGAATTTGAGCCGGTTCACAAAGTCTTTTGCCTTGTAGCGATCGTCGACGATGTGATTGAAAGTCTCGCGGAAAACTCTGCTGTGGCGGAGGAGGCCTTTGAGGCTTTCGTGCAGATCCCCTGGAATGACAAGATCCGAAGTGCGTGAATCGGGGCCCGGAGTGCGGGCAAAGAACTCTTTCTTGTCGAGGTCGAGACAAGTCTTTAGCTCGGCAACGTTCGATTTCGACCCCTCGGGGCTATCACCCTCGCGTTTGGGCTTTTTGCGACTCGACTCATCCTCGGGAACGATGCCTCTTTCAAAGATTGCAAGTGTGTCGAGCACGTTCTGATCAATCTGGTCTGCTGTGAGCGTCGGAAGTTGTTGACGATTGATTGCCTCGGTGAGGGGAGGATGACCCGACAAATCCGAGCTGCGTGAAGCCAATTGACTGAAGTATTGCTGTAGAGACTCGCTGGTGAGCTGTTCCGGAGTCTGGATGCCTCGCGGGCTTTTGAAGACCTGCTGGACGCCATCGTACAGCCACTTGGACGAGTCAGCCATGACACTGTAGTCGAGGACGAGGAAGCACTTACAGCAACATGAGGGCACACTTGATGGCGGGCGAACGTATGACAGGTGCACTTTGAGCTTTTCACCGAGTTGTCTTCACCGTTGTCGTTGGTGGCAGGAATGCGGACCACGTGGCGCTCGTCGACGTTGAAGCCTAGATATCCTTCTTCCGGGAACACGGCTCTGTTGATGATGGGAAGCAAGCGCAGATTGGAAGATCTCAGTCCATCACTAGCAGCATCGAGCTGCGCAGTGTTGAGCGCTCCGAGGTCATATTGTCTGTGATTGCTTTCGCTCTCCACGTGTCGGCTTCTTGGAGGCATGCCGTCGTCAAGGGAGAGTTGTTGAAAGCGATCCGCCGGAGCTGACATAACTTTCGAACCAAGGGAGATGCTGGCCGGAGGACAAAGTGTGAGATGGCACTGTGGAGGGGAGTGGATGGAGGGTGTGGCAAAGTGCCCGCTTTATGCATCCACGCTCGAGACTCTGAATGAAGGCGACTCAGCCGTATGGTCGCACCGACGGTCTCAAAAAGAGCCAAGTTGATGCTGGCGACCAGTATCGCACTCTCAGCGCGGAGGCTATGCGGTGGAGGTTGAGACGGCCTAACATGAGCTAGCGCGCAAAACTGGTGGTTCGGAGCAAGGTACCAGACGGAATCATGGCGATGACGCCGGAGTGCGGCGCAGATCTGTACGGTGACCTGCAAACATGCGGCATGTCCAGTTATTCCACAGAGCTTAGGGCTGGAACTGGGTGCGGGTGTAGGAGAGAAGAATGGCGGCTCATTGGCGGGGCCGACGAGCGTCGACCGCAAGGATGATGCCACTTCAGGTAAGGGCAGACGAGATGCACGACACGGTGCATGCAATGACAAGCTGGGAATGATCGTGAGAGGCGTCACTGCCCAGTCGAGAGGAGCCGTCTCGACGACGAAACAAAGGAGATGGCGGAAGGGGTCAAAGTAAGATCTCGCAAGCCCAAGGCTGACCGTCGAGGCTGAAGAGCCACCAGAGACCTGATCACCGACACTTTGAGGCCGCATAGCGTGGCAGCGGGTGGCCGCGTGGGGACCAAGTAGAGGTCAAGACGGACACGGCGGTCATGAAGACGCGCAGACGAGCGCCAGTGTCGCTTGAGCCTGGCAGGTGCCGGATAGCTGCTTCTGGAAGGCGGAGGAGACTGGGTAAGGCTCTTTCGGGAGCAGCATGGGCCTCGTTCAGCATGGCGCTGGGCAGAGTTGGACGTGTGGTGGGCATTGGAGCGGTCTTGGACCTGGACTTTGGTGGTGCAGCGTGACTGTACAGTATACGTACAGATCCGCGCCCGCCGCGAGAGAGCTCGAGCTGGGATGTGACGGTCAGCAAAGAGAGCTCTTGGTCTGTGTAGGAGAATGAAACGACGGTATACAGTACCATACTGGCGTCAGTACCAGCAAAGCGTGTGCGGAGCCGGGATGGCCGACCGATCTGTGGTGGGTGAAGGTCGGAAGCGGCGGGAGCCTCGCATGTTGCAGCGGTCACGTGCTCTGAGCGTAGGGGCGAGGGTATAAGGACGCCCGGAAATGTTCGGGATACGCCCTGCACGCCCCGCTTGCGCCCAGCGCCGGCAGCACTGGGAGCTGCTCTGCGGTTCAGAGGCGTGGATATAGCGCCTCGGCGGGTCAACGTAGCGCCGCGCCGAGCCGGAGACGCCTTGGACGCGCGAGAAGCTCGCTGGCGCCGGTTGCGCTGCCAAAGCGGATAAGCGTCTAAGGCTGTCGAGCGTGCAAATTGGAGCTTCACATCCAATCGAACTCACACCCTGACGACACTCAGAGCTCCGTCTCCGCCGCCTCCTGCTCCAAGTCACTCCCTACTGCGGCGCTTGTCGCATCTACCGTCGTCGCCTCCAAGACATCCGTGTTTCCATCTTGCGCTTGTCCTCACCGTCTGCGACAAGGCTGACTACACCTTCGAACCCGCGCCGCCGCTGCACCAACAGCGGTATAACAGTACAGGACGCCGTTGTTGGCCGTGTCGACGACCTGCCGTACAGCCCGAGCCCATCTTTCACCGTTGCCACCACTCGATTCCACCAAAGCTCCCTGCTCGACCGTGGTTCTGCTCGGGGCACAGTGATCGGTCGTGGGTCATGGCGGGTCGCAGTCCTAGTCCGGCTCGACAGCGTGCTCGCCGGCCTAAGCATGGCCGGTATAACATCGAGGCCAGGCCTCGCGTCTGAGATTCTGGCCTCCGCTCTCGATCAGACCAGCGCGAGCTTTTGTTGCAACTCCAAGCAGTGTCTTGCACACACACACACACACACACTCTCTCTCTCTCTCTCTCTCTCTCTCTCTCTCAAACCGGGTTCGTCTGGCCGTTCTTGGGACCCAGGCCTAACTCTCTGACACCGGCCACGTTTTGTCATGCCCATGCATGCACGAAACGACCAGTCAAGTCGTGCTATTACACTGCATCGGCCGCAGCTTTCGCGCCATACATGCATGCCAGAGACGCGCCCAGTCACCAACATCGGCAGTCATGATGAGCTTGTCTCAGCCGGCTCGTCATGTCTCAGACTACGACCGTACGAGTCTTTGCCCTGAACCCTTCGTCAGATCTCATCTTGTCTGCTCACTTACATCTCTTGTTTTCGGACATCTCACCAAGTCTTCGGCAGCAAGACGTAATCTGGATGCGGCAAGTAGAGCTTTGACCTTGGGCTTCGATATCGCTCCAGGAATTCGATTGCGAAATTTTCTTGGGCCAATCAAACATCCATGAGGATGCATACGGGCAGATCACGCGCAATCCTTCGGCTGCGATGAGGGGCATGTTGTTGGCTGCGACGGAGCCATGAAGACAGCGGGAGAGGAGAGGGGCAGGAAGCGTCGCCATTCTGCTGCCGGGTCTTCCGTCCAAGACCAGCTCTGCATCCTCGAGCTCAGAGCTCAAGGTGAGCATGGTTGATGTGACCTGCTAATGAATGTCAGCAAGGTCGACGGCCATCTACCCTGATCGAGGGCGTTTGTTACCAGACGTCCTCTGATTCGTTTATGCTTATCGTGTGCTCCTTGGTCGAAACGACGAACTCGTGCCGTAGCGGTCAGCGTTGGCATCTGTTTCCAGATGATCTGTGGCAGGCAGACGGCTGCACGAAACGACATGTGTGACCACGTTGTTTATCCACGATTCCACGGTCAAGTGTGAGGTTATCATGGCAGACCCATCGTTCGCAAGCTCGACCGAGGGTCTCCAAGCTGGCCGTCTCTTTCTCAACCGCTTTGTCCTCGTGGGGCGTCCCTACACGTGCCAGTGTCTTGGCCGGCTCTATTGCCCGAACCTTAACTGCCACGAGGTGCCTGCGTTGATGATGTGCCGGAGAGGCTGGCGCGAAAGAGAATGCATGGCGAGCATTGCTCGGCCCAGCTACATGCACCTACCACGCCTGCAGACTTTCACACGACAGCGTTTCCGTGCTCTATGGCTTCACAACCGATAGAGTTGCAAATCGGTTTTCGAATCGATGCTGCAACACGACATCTGATAGAATGGAATGTAAGTTATAATTCGCGGCACCAGGCCGCGGGGTTGAAGGTTCCGTTAATGATAGCTGCAATAAAAGCAGCGACAGAGTTGTTCGCCGGTTGTCCAATCTCC
The DNA here is from genome assembly GCA_900618795.1 of Cyanodermella asteris. NCBI lineage: Eukaryota > Fungi > Ascomycota > Lecanoromycetes > Ostropales > Stictidaceae > Cyanodermella > Cyanodermella asteris. The sequence goes on along the minus strand of UYJD01000003.1, from coordinate 553,235 downwards.
GCCCGGTCGCGTCGTCAAGCTGCCGAATTGCCCCCAGACGGGATCATGTCTCGCATTCGAACCACGTTGGTGCAAAAGAGAAAAGAAAAAGCGTTTGCCGATTCTGGCAATCGCATTCGAAGCCAATGCCTTGGTGCGTCTTGCTCCAGGATTATAAGTTTCCCCCAGCCAACCTCATGCTTTTAAGAGCTGATCAGTATATACCAATCTTTGAGATGCAATACAGCAGGCACTAGATGAGCAGATCGTCAGCAAACATGACAAACCATAAGATGTGCAGCTGCGTCTGTCATGACCTCCCTCGGCGCGTGCAAGGATCTTACGATCTTCAACGGCCCACGCCCGTTACCGCTATCGCTCTTGCACCCATGACAAATAGAACGAGTCTCTCACCTTTTTGCGTGTCGAACCCTGTCTTTACTTTCCCCCTTGACTTCCCTGTGTCCAGTGTGTTCCCGCGCTACCGCTGCCACTGCCCGCAGCGCTTCCTTCTCCGCGGTCGCCAGAGCTTGCTCCTGGACTTCCCTGACTGTTTTGCTGCTGGGTGCGAGCTTGACCTTGTCTCATGGACTCGTGGACGTTGTAGCTGCCCCATGGCAAGCCTGTCGGGTCTCTCTGACTGGCCGTGAAATCTTCTGCTGTTGGTGTTTGGTATTGACTGGCCGCAGCTGAGGTATTTGCAGCGATGGCCTCCGCTTCTTGGTTCTTACGACGACGTCGTCTTTCTCCTGTGTTGGTTGACGACAGTTAGCAATGTTTCAATCAGAGACGGCAGCCAGACTGTTTCCCCCGACTTGATCGAACTGAGCGATACTGTTGCAGAACGGCACACCATGAACGCTTGTTCACGTTACAGGCAACGACCCTTCACCTTTGTCAAAGAATCAGTTTTGCCTCATAAAGAGACATCGGGCTTGAAGCCCAAGCAAAGTCTCGTTGTTCGCGCCACATGATGCGTCGATTACGGAAATCTTCGGCTGGGAAATGGCCCTCCACCACAAAAAAGGTCTGCGACGATTGCGGTCAGGGCTCAGAAGTTGCAGTACTCACTGTATCGACGCTGAGCGTCGCGATTTTGTGTCCTTCGGCGCTCTTTGGGATCTTGGATGTTCTTCCAATCGTTGTCGTCGTTGTTGTCGCGGCCGCCACTGCCGCCCTGCTCAGCGCTGCTCATGCTTGCTGTGATCGAGGAATCCGAACCGGCGCTGTCTGGCCGTGTCTCGGATAAGGCTGTCAGTGGTCGATGGAAGGTCGGCTGAGCAGATTTGGATCGTTCGAATGCTGATCGAAACAGAGAATGACCAATGCTGGTGATTATTGAGTCTGAAGCTGTTGAGCGCCGAGGTAGGAGAGGGGCTCGAGGCTTATGAATATATGTCGAGCCACGAGATTGTCTTGGTGCTCCATGGATAAGGACGTCCATGATGTTCAGTTTGTGAGGATAACGATCGGCCATAAGCAAGATTGGTCAATCGGCACGACGTGAGTACTCCGGCAGTTAGGCTGAAGTTTGTGAAGATGAAGAATGAACGAATCTGGCTCTCAGCAAATTTTTGAAAATAGACATGCCCGGCTCCGCCCCGCGATCAAGTCACTATAGAGCTGGTAACCAGCAATTTTGGACACTAGCTGATCGTCCGTATATAGGATAACACGAGGTAGAGAGTGACCAAGCAGTCGGAACCCAGCGGCTGTAACGCCACGTGAGAATGATAGAGTTAGCGTAACTCTCGCGTGGGCTGCAACTTAGCAGCGTAATAGTGCTGAGAAGCTGGTTGGGTCATTCCAGGACAAAGGCTGCTGAAGTTGCGAGCGTCACGGTGTGGCCGGACAGTAAGCCGGAGGTATATGAGGCCGATTATATCGCGGCAAACTACACCTACCGCCGCGTATGTGCCCGGGCGAATTGCCAATGCATGTCCTCATGGTAGCGCCATTAGAGTCATCAGAGAAGCTAGCTTGCAGACCATATGGACAACATTAATGTGACCGTCTGGCTTTTTGAGTTCATCAAGCCAATGACGAGCGCAGTCGCGGACATCTCGGCTCTGATCAGCAACCTGAAACGGCACGAAGCCGTCATGAGTCCAGATCTCCATCTGCTTGGCACCGGGCTACCAAATTAGGACGCTTGGGATACGTATTTGGATGCGAAAATGTGGGTATACAGCTGATGAACCCGGCACGTGCCGACATGTCAACGTCGCAGAATTGTGAATGGCCTGGACGCACAGCCATGTCGATAGCGTCGATCCCGAGCCAACTCGAAAACCGAGAGACTCACACCGTGGACGCGACTATTTCAGGCACTCTCAGAGGCATCTGGATTGCGCGCCGGGGCGAACGGTCATAGGTTATGCAGTGCCCAAAGCTTGTTGGCATTTGCCAGCTTGACAGAGTTTTCCTGCCAGGCGTTCAGCGGCTCGTGTCCCCAGATAGTCATGAGGGACAACCCGGGAGAATCAACGACTTGCCAAAGTCGCAAGCTGCGGCATGCCACAACGACGGGGGCGTATCATCGCTCAAGGTCTGCAGCTGGAAAACGGGCAAGTGGCACTAATGTCAGGTACGTCCTTTGAAAGTGTAAAATGTTTCAGCCTTGGCATCGAAGTCATCAACTCCGACGAGACGCCTTGTGATTGGAGAGGAGATGTGAAAAGCAGGGTAGCACAGCCGAAGATCAGCTACTCGCGGTACTTCGGTAGCAAATTCGATGCCTGTCTCATCCTTCACGTACCACGACTAGACAAGGTGTGGAGCGAAATTGCTCAAGCTGCCTGGGACCAACTTCGACGTTGAGTCTGCGACATGGCATTATTCTGCAGGGCGACTCAGTCATGTAGGTGAGCGGATGTATTCAAGTCGAGCATGCTTGGGGAGATGTCTCAGATGAGGCGGCCCGGAAGGAGCGTCGAAGCTGGAGTCACCGACGAGATGGGACGAGGGAGGGGCGGCCAAGTTGCTGTGACGAAAAGCATAGGTCTGTAGCCGTGTGCAAGGAGCAGAAAGAGGCTTGGGATGTCGCCTCTCGAGGTCATGCCAGTCGTGTCCGCCGCCGGTGACGCTGAGGCCAGCTGGTGTATCGAGGCGGTTGACAGCAGCCCTCAGATCGTAGACAGCTGGCTAGCACCTGCAGGCTGACGGCGGCTCTCCGCTTGAGGTGGTCGACGAGCGGTGGAATGCCCATGGCCGGCTGGGTCGGTGCAAGTGTGTGGTGAGTTGGAGGGTGTGGCTTGCGCAGAAGAAACACGACTTCGGCCGCCAGCGCCGAATGTGGACTAGTTTGCCAGAAGGCGCACTCAACGGCGACACGCTTCATCATACATGACTGTATGAATCCAAGGCTACTACCGCTACTACAGTCAGGCCGCTGGGCCATGTTCAGCAAGATGGACAACCTCTACCGTGCCACCAGCATATCGGCAAGATTTCATTGGCGCACACTTTGTGCACCCGGGCACTGTTCGACGACGTTATGGCTGCCGTCAGCGTTCCCCGATCCTTCAGCCTTATGCTTTGCAGCTCGTGCTCCTTGCCATTCATCCGGAAGAACCACTGAACCCTGCTTGCGCGTTCATTTCGTAAGATGCGACTATACAGCCGATTTGGCTTCGTCCTCCTGATATCTGGGTAGGTGGCTTCATACATGTCAGCCGGCCACCGCCGATGCATGCTCATCACTAGATGATGACTCGTCTTGAGCTACAGATAAGTCTGGCGGCACCATCTCAATACTTCATGCAGGTGAGAATGCCTGTGCATTGGCCATCACAGCTCGCAGGTTGCAATTCGTCGACCCGGAGCAGCAGGGCAAGAAGAAGCGTCGAGTTGGAAACACGTTGAGTGCTTGCCGATGGCATCTCATTTAAAGTTTAAACAAGCGAGCTGCTACGCTCTCCTAGCCTATCACTGATACTGATCGATCAGCCTGGCTTCGGCCCGTTTCCGGCAGAGGCAAGACCGCCGTTCAAACTGATCATTCTGCAGGCTTCACGACCAATATATCGTAAGCCCACATGCATTCAAGACAGATCAACAGATCTTTGATTGCATTGCCCCAGTTGGAAGTTGCATAATACAAGACTGGATACAGCTTTGCCACCTGCTTGGAAGGTGGTCACAGTGGCCCACCACGGCTGCCGTCAACAACGCTTTTCTTGCATGAAGGACTCAGCTCAGTACAGTGCAGGTGCACCCGTATCCCTCAAGAATGCCGACACTAGCTCGAACGAAATTTGAAGTGCGGTCGCAAAGGGTCGTCTGTATTGAACATGCTCGCAGGGCTTCCTCAGCTCGGGCCGAACGCCTCAACGAGGTCTGAAACGCAGCTCGAGCACTGTCTAAGATGAAGGCTTGCACTCGAGCCAGTCACTCGCTCCATCGACAAGCCTCGCGTGTACTGGGGTCAGGCCGCTGGAAAGCTGAACCTGTCCAGAATCTCTCCTTTTTCCAAGCTGGACCTCGAAGCGAGCAAATATCATCACCTATGCTGCGGTAAACAAATCTCGGATCACCGCTACAAAGTCTTGCAGCAAACATGGCGTGATCCTTGGTTCGATATGCACGTCGGAGTGAGGTTGACGGGAGACTCACGCTTACCTGATCACCTCGATGACGATCGCCGCTCTTACCTACTACCTACCCGACAGCACGATATGGGCATTGGCGACCTGAGCACGATGATGATGTTATTGCTTTTCTCGTTCTCGCTTCTCTTCTCTCACCAATTCGTGTTTGTGCTGTCCCTACTTCCCTCCTACGCAAGTGGTGACGACTGCTGTTTCCCGACCACCGTCTCATTCCCAGTTTTTCCTTCTCACAGCCGTTGTGCTCGGAGCGAACAACCCCTCGCGCGCAACGCTCACGATCGTGTGTCACAAGCATATCCTTCTTTAGCCCTTGTAGAAGTCAATACAAGACGGCGCCCGGATGCTCATGCAGACCGTTTCTGCCTGACGTCTCTGGGAACAGATACATTCCCCGCGAAGAGTGGTACTCACTGAGGATTACAAAAGTGTTGTGCCATACACAGAGCTTCCGTGGCGCAATGGTCGCGATCGCACACTTTCATTTGACCTTTCACAATTAATGTTTATATTTATATATATATATAAATATGAGCTGGGACGACCAATTCTCTTCCTCCTACCGCATGAGTCCCTCCCCTCCCCCTCTTCTCTCCCTGTCAAATTCCTCAACCATCACTGGCTGATCAAGCCGTTCGGCCCCATCTACGATATCAAGCTTGGTGAGCTGTCAAAATTTTTACCTTTCCATTATGCCTGCAGCTCTCTCCGCATGCCTGTATCATCGACCTACTGGCTTCCGTCTCCCACAATCGTTATCAAACGCCGTAGTGAGAAGCGCTCGAGTGCAAGTCGTCATCCGGCCATTTTCAGTATCTATTATTCGATCCCCACGGCAGCTGTTCGACAAACAGTTGCCCACGATACAAATGTCCTGAGTTCGACGCTCCGTTGGCATTGTCCCTGTCCGGACTCTTTTTCTAAAACAAAAAAGTATAGAAAAAAAAATTTAAAAAATTGTTATTTTGGGTTTAGAAAGCACAATCGCTTTTTTTTTGCCCATGTGGAAAGTTGTACAGTTGCTTCGCAAATCCTGACAGACCTCCATGTCCACGAGCAGAAGGATGCTCGAAACAATCTGCATTATTCCGTACTTTCATAGCATTGATCTCAAAGCCGCTACGATTAAACAAAAGCAAAGGGTATTTTTGGTGCCAAATAACTGCCCAACCGCCCCGGTGGCGAAGACCTTGTCAGGGATCCCGATTTTGACGCAAACAACGCCAGCCCAAAACGAATGCGGCCACGCGTACTCCGATGATTCGAACAAAACAATGACTTTGCTACCAGGTACATATGAGCATTGTGGAAGCTGCATGCCAGACCCAGCAATCGCTCATCCCACTCTATTTTCGCCCCGACTTTCAAATATGAGTCCTGAATTTTGGATTCTATTGGCTTTTCCGCACCTTCGACCGCCGCCGTGGTCGAAACTCTCTCCGCCATGGCCACCGATCATAGCGGCCGCAAATTGCGTTCAAGCTTGCTCGGAACCTCCTTCTTGAACAAGGCGCCAGCTTTCTGTCTATGACGCTGCTGCGGACGTTGCATGTTGTGCGTTTGAAGAGCCGTCAAATTTTCTCTTTAACGTCTCGACCTCGGCGGTTAGAGTGCTGATCTTGTCGTTCTGCAATTCGACGATCCGTCTGAGATCGCTCAGCAAAGCGTGCAGCCGCTCTTTTTCGTCGATTCCCAGTGTCGCACGATCCCCACTGCCCTGTCCATGACTGCTCAGGCTGTTATGCGTGCTTGCTGAGCCTGGTGCGCTGTGATAGCTTCCACTTGCGTTGTGACTATGGCCGTGTGGAGCAGCTCCACGTGGATCCGTGGTGATGGATGGCAGTGGAGCAGGCAGGTGGGATGAGTATTGCGCACCTGATGGTGCATTGCTCGGCACTGACGTGCCAGGCGGGGGAAGCCCCATGGTGGCCGTTGGCGCTTGAGGCGATCCGTGCGCGTTCCTGGCATAGTGGTGTAGCTGATTCGTGATGCTACTCCTCCTTGGATCATTAGGTCCAGTGGACGGAGAGATAGGACCGGGAGACTCGGTCATATTGCCATGCTGGAAAGGAGGAGGATATGAACCTTGCTGGCTGGATTGGCCGAACTGAGAGTGTTGCGAGGGACTCGTGTTGCCTCCATGCGAAGGCTGTGGGGCCTGAAGATAAGGTCCTGGGCGCTGTGCAACCGGTGGATACGTTTGAGGAACAGCTGGGGCTCGAGGCGCTTGAAGGTTGCCCGGGTATTGAGACTGCCGGATGGAACGACCCGGTCCATCGCCCTCGTCCATCTCACCAGGCTCTTGAGTCTCGGGACCGTAGGTAAAATCTATGGCCATTTCATTCTCACCGGCCGCCTCGTTGCTGAAGCTGCCGACACTGGCTCTGTGTCCCGCACATCCGCCCGCGCCTTTCTGGTGTCGGGCCAATGCATCTCCTCTGGCAAACTTACGATTACAAATGGGGCAGACATGGGGACGATCCCCCGTGTGCAGCTTAGTATGTCTTTTCAGATCATGTAGACGGCGAAAACGCATGTCACACTGTTGGCACATGTAAGGCTTCTCCTGGGAGTGCGTCAGGAGATGAGATTTGAGGTTGTGATGTCGGGTGAACTCGGTGTCGCAGTAAGGGCATTTGTGTTTCTTGTTGCTCCCGGGAGAACGGGTGTCATCGCCTCCGCCCGTACTCGAGACGCTGTGGTTCCGGTTGTTGTTGTTGTTGAGATGTTGAGCACCGAGGCGAGGGTCGGGATACGTATAAGGGCCTTGTCTGACGGGCGGCGAAGGCGGCTGCGGGTTCGCGCCACCATCGTTCCCTTGGAGATCGTCATCGTCTGGTCCGTCGTCCCCTATCTGGGTCGGGCTCGCGACCTGTGCGACGGCATTGGCGCTGTTGTTCGTGATGAAGCTGGCGTTGGAGACTGGACTCGTCAAGGCCGCAGACGCGTTCGATTCCGGGCCCGATTGAGCGGGCGTGTGGTTGGTCGTAGACTGCGGACCATCCGTTGTCTTGCTCATGTTTTTGCCAGCCGCGCCTCGCAGAGCACCAAGGGCCTGCTGACTGGGGTTCGGACTTTGGTGGTTGCCTGCGTTCTGCGATATGTTTTCTTGGTAGTGCTCGAGTTTCCGCCTCTTCTGCTCTGCCATCTCATTCGCGCCAGTCAGCGCGACGGGAGACGTAGGACTGACGGTCAATTTATCTCGTACTTGGGTCGCGAGTGACTTGGTGGAAGGGTCCTGCCGGTCTAACGAGCGACGCCTCTTTCGAGGAGGACCGACTGGTTTTAGGAAGCCGTCGTTGGAGGCGGGCGAAGGCTGCGTGTTGATCTCCGTTGAAGAGGGGGTTGCGGCAGCGATGGGAGCAGGAACGGATGAAGTGCTGGCCATGTATAAGGACTGTGGAGGTAAGGTGAAGGTGTATTAGGGAGGACCGATTCGGCAGATGCAGAGAGCTGGGCTGTTGTGGGAACAGCTGGAAACGCTTACTGGCAGCGGGTCAGCTCTGCGAGGAAGGAAAACTCGAACATGTTACAAGGACAATGGAAGCAGCCTTCACGAAGCACGCGACAAACGTTGGGCTGGTGTGAGTGCTGGCCAGATGTCGGTTTCGATGTAGGTCGAGTTTCGTGGATGGCTGGCATAGCGCCTATGGCGGCAACACAGGCAGCGACCGGCGCGTCAGAAGACAACAAGAGCTACGCGCTGGTGCAGCGGAAGGAGAAGAATTTGGTGGTGCCAAAAATGGTGGCGACATACCTGACGGGCGGCAGGCTCTATTGAGTCGCAGTGGGTTGCTCGCATATCTCGAGATGGCGAGCAGACCTGTGGCTTGTGATGGGTGGCGGCGAGGGAGGAGGGAGTTGCCTTCAGACTTGCGCCTCAGATGGAGTGCTAAGCTGGGCAGCGAAAGAATGTGGCGAGTGTTTCAGTTGACGGCCGGGCCTTGGGAAAGATTCGGGGTGCAAACAAGGCACGAGCAGGAGTGTGCCTTGGTTTTGTTCGAGACGAGAGTCGGACAAAGACCGAGAGCTCGCGACGGCGCAGGCAAACAACAAGCCAGAGAATAACGAATGAGGAGCGCCGGAGGTGTATCGACTGCTCTCTCCGCCGTCGACAGTGGGCGCAAAGTACCTCCTCCAGGAACCTAGATCAACCAGGTACGCGGTCAGGCAGCCGCTTCGTCTCAACGTGCGTGCTGATGGCCGAAGACGACGAGAAGAATCGCCGTGCCAATTGCTTGTGACTTGTTTCTGCTGCCCAGCGTTGCGCGCAAGGATGCAAGCAAAGCTTGGAGGAAAGCCACAGCCGGGACGCGCTCACTGCGCTGATGATGACGGCGTCCAACCCCAGCTCCGATGCTGTAGCACGAGGTCTCGAGTCTCGAGCAGCGGTCGGCAAACAGGCTCAGCGATCGGTCGATGGTGCTGTGTGTCTCTGAAATGCAAGTAGCAACAATGTCGAGAGGCGCAAGCAGCAGAGGTGGCAGAGGCGTCGAGATGAACAGCGGCAAGCGTGGCTTTGGCCAGAGAGTCAGCAGGCCGACGAGGCTGAGCAGATGGATGGCTGAACTGAGCTGCGGCGGCCTTTACAGTACACGGGCGTGAGGAGAAGCGAGAAGGTCTGAGACTCTGAGGTGAGCAGAGCTTCACAAAACTCAACGGGTAAAGAGCAAAAGGCAAAAGCGGCAGAAAAGTGCAGGTGCGCGCGAGTCGACAGTCGCACCTGCCGCGAAGCTGCCAAAATGTCTGCCAGAATGTCTGCCCTTGGCTCGCCTCTCGCCTCTCGAGGTACGCGCACTCGAGGGACCAAGCCTGCTGTTAGTGTCAAAGTCAGACGGACGCTGGCCCTTTGTCCCTGGAAACACGGCTGAGACAGGCGACTGGCTGGCCCTCATTACCACCGGCAGAGCCGCCGTGTGCCGGCTCCACGCGCCCATCTCGACCCATTTCGGCGCTCGGCCAGACGCTTCAGAGTCCTTGTAGCTTGCAAGCAGGCTCATAGGTTCGTGCGCCGGGCAATCAGATGGTGGAGTAGTCACCGCTTCGCAGGCGGGCGGTAGTCTGACCTCCTCTTCTCGTGCCCTTTCTGGCCCTGGACAGGTGAACTAGACTGTCTGTGGTAGATGGCGAAACGGCCTGGGGCAATGATAATCGCAAAGAGGACTCAGGGCTTCGCGGCGTAACGCAACGCAGAGCAAATGCTACCTCTACCTCTACCTCGTCTAGAATGCCGTGGTCGACCTTCTGAGTTTGTAATCCACACTCTCCACCACCCTGAAGCGCCTGTCAGCCATCACCGTCCAACCTTGTTACCTTGTTGCAGAAACACGAAACGTCCTGTTCCAGTCTCTTCCTTTCTATCCCCGCTGCGCGCCGTAGCAGT
>UYJD01000003.1:466584-543241 GCA_900618795.1 Cyanodermella asteris | reverse complement strand
GCACCCCGTGAAGACCCAGACCTACGAGCAACACCTTCAGACTTGACGCCGACCTTCACTGGTCGCCTACATAGTCAACCAACCCGTGCCCGCGTTACAAGCAGCCGTCAGCAGTATCATCGCTTCTTACTCACACGCCCTTTAGCATACATACTGCGGCCCCTTCGCCGCCCGCACAAATACGGCGCCCTGCACGTCATCCGAGTCCAGGCTTGCAATCAATCCGCCCTCACCTTCACGCCTTTCCACTTGTACCATTCCATCTGCGCCACTATAGCCGACTGATCGCGTACCATTACTGCTGAATTCCAGCCCGCTGCTTCGATTTGTCAAACTAATCAGCTGTTTCGAAGACCGACCTCGCTGCTGCTGCTCCATCAGTCTATACGGCCGCCTCGATTTCGCCCTCTTTTCGTACCCCTAATCCCTGCAAGCCACAAGACACAAAGTCCTCTCCACAACGAACACGGCTCTTGAGCACACGCTTCCAGACTCGACTTGTTCACCTAGTCATCCGTCGCTCCACTCACTCTAATCCTACCAAACACCTGTGACACCCCACCATTTGCCCGCCACATTATGTCGTCGCAGATGATTCTCGCGTGTGTGTCGCCATGTTGCTGAATACCGATCGCTTTCCCAGCTTCTAGAGTGCTTGCTCTGTCGACCTTTGGGCATCAGCTCCTGTCACAAGAGTCTGGAGTGGGCTCCATTCCCAAGTCAGCTTCTTGCCTTTGGATATACTCGGGTTGCTGCTTGCAAGAGCTATGAGCCTGGCGCTCACGCGACAGCACCGATCTGAGCACTTTCGACTCTGGAGCCTTTCCGAGGGCAGCACCCCGATCCAGCTACGCATACGATAGAGTTATGGGCGTTGAACTCTCGTCCAAGGCTCGCAAGGGGTCGACTCCGGGTTCCTCATCTCAGCTACATCGACCGACCCCGCCAAAACGTGCACACACCAGCGCTGTGAGCGTCACCACAGTCGGATCTGCCGCTAAGAGGAACGCAACGGCTGCGGCTGCTAATGCGGATCGAAAAATCAAGACACCTTTGCTGACACCGCAGCTTCAGCGTGCACAAAATGCAACTACGGCAGCTCCGAAGACCCCATCCCCCAACTACTTTGGTCTCGTGGTGGAAGAAGATGCCGCCAATCATGGCATCGATTCTGACGCTGGTCGGCATGCGAAGAAGAATTGGAATTATGAAGAGATGGAAATACCATTGGAGGAGGATCCGCTACTCGAGAATTTCCGGAAGCAGAGCGAGTCGAATAAGAGCTTCCGGCTAGGAAACGGCCTTCAAAGATTTCAGACTGACGTGAGGGTACCGACGCTGCGAACTTTCAACAACGCGAGTGTCTCGGATAGTTCGCCCGACCGACACCCACTCTCTGCTGGCGGGCGCTTGATGAACCAGACTGACAGCTCGGACGACGATGCGATGGATCTCGATAGACCCGAATCCCACAACGGAACCTCCGGCCATCTCATCCAGGATTCGCCATCGTTCTTCAGCATGAATCTCAGTGCGTCGCCTGTGCCTGAGGTACGACCCCCACTCAGACACCCGTTGTCTGACACAGATTCTCGCATTCCTAGAGGTTCGATGCCGCAGACCCGGGTCACGACGCCAATTGTCGGAGGGGCGGTGAAACCGCGCTCGGAGACGCTACCAGCGCAGATTGATCAAGATGCACCGTCATTTATCACTGCATCGGAGCTTAGTGAACTGCTTTCCTCGGATACAGATGGCAACGTGCTGTTATTAGACCTGAGAGTATCACCACAGTATGCTACAACTCGCGTTCGAGGTGCGCTTAATTTTTGTATTCCCACGACTCTACTCAAACGTCCGGCCTTTAATGTTCAGAAACTCGCCGAAACATTCACATCCCCACAGGAGAAGGCAACGTTTTCCAAGTGGCAAAATGCCTCCCATATCGTGGTCTACGATGCGGCAAGCACGCAGCATAAAGACGCCCAGTCCTGCATTAATACCCTGAAGAAGTTCCGAACAGAAGGATACGAGGGCAAAATTTGCATTGTCAAAGGCGGATTTAATGCCGTTTCACGACAGAAGCCCGACTTGGTGGAAAAGCATCGCAAAAAGCCCGCTGGTGGTCCTGGGGGCATGAAGCTAATGCTGGGTCAGAAGTCTGACGGTGGATCAAGTTTGCAGGTAGCGGGCGGCTGCATGATGCCTTCGGCGGAACAGCAGCCCGCGAACCCTTTCTTCGGAAACATCCGACAAAACATGGATTTGATCGATGGCGTTGGGCAGATGTCCGTCAAGCGACCAGCGAGTTTGACCAACAACAACCTGCGAGGTTTGCCTTCATGGTTACGCAATGTCGTGGACGAGGAAGATGAGGGCAAGGTGGTCAGCGAACGATTCCTGGAAATCGAACGGGCCGAGCAGAAGCGTATGCAACATGCACTCAGTACCAAGGTCGAATACGGAACGCCCATGCCGCTGGACAAGATCAATGGCGATGCCAAAAAAGGGAAGGTCCAGATCGCAGGCATAGAGAAGGGTACCAAGAACCGATATAAGGATATGCTGCCATTTGAGCATTCCCGAGTCAGGCTGCGATGCACCAACAGCGATGGATGTGATTATATCAACGCGAGTCACATCAAGCCTCAGTGGAGCCACCGCAATTACATCGCTGCCCAGGCTCCTGTTCCAGCTACATATCCCGACTTTTGGCGCCTCGTATGGGAGCAGGATGTTCGTGTCATTGTCATGCTGACGGCCGAGATGGAAAATGGCCAGCGGAAATGTCATCCTTATTGGAAGCCAGATACCTACGGCGATTTTAAGATTAAGCAAATTTCAGAGAAGCGCGTCAGTCTAGAGCTGCCTTCGCCGCCATCTCTTCTCGATCCGTCTCGCAAGGCATCTATGCCGCTCAATCAGCTACAAAGCCAACGATCTTTCAACCGTCGTGCGACTCTAGCGCAGTCAAATCCTGAAGAGACCGAGCGCCCGACCCTTCCTGGATCTGAGAAAGAAGCTCCATTTTGCGTCGTCAGGAAGCTCACCGTCAGTGATATTCACTCACCTTTCGAGCCTTTGCGCGAAATCGCACAGGTCGTGTACACAAGCTGGCCCGACTTTGGAGCCCCGGCTGAAGCAAGTGAGCTTCTCGGGCTCGTGGAGGAGGTCAATCGTATTGTGCGTGGCAGCAACAATGCAGGCGTGGGGCGCACGTTAGATGAAGGGACGCCTGCTGGAATACGACGGGCGACTGACGAGGCAGTCAAGATGCCCGTGATGGAAGACGAGAGGCCAGTGATGCTCCATTGCTCGGCTGGTTGCGGTCGAACCGGCACCTTCGTCACGGTTGACAGTGTTTGCGATATGCTAAAGCGTCAACGAATGGTAGCAATGAAACGGCGCAAGCAGAGCCAGAGCAAAATGTCAAAGCCAAAACTTGGACTTTCCGTCGCCGGCAGTCGTGAAGCCGAAATCAACCCATTCGATATCGGTCAGCCATCCCAAATAGACATTGACAGCAGTGAAAGCGAAGCAGCTGTCTCCAGCGGAGTCGATGAAGGTGACAGGGACCTCAATGATCAAGAATGGATTGCAAGAGACGATATCGACCTGGTGGAAAAGACAGTAACGGAACTCAGAACGCAAAGGATCAGCATGGTCCAGAATCTGAGGCAATTCACGCTTTGTTACGAAAGCATCCTCGAGTGGCTGGTCAGGGAGATGCCCGAACGATTCAGGCGCGACCACTTCCGCAAAAGTTATCAGGGCTGAATACTGACTTCGCATGGATGGTTATCAGGGAATGGCACAATGTGTCTTTGTCGGGTTTCAAGGGTAGCAAGGTTCTTTCGATCTGGAGCATGATTAGCCGGCTGCATCTGGAGGAGCACAGGCGTTGGGCTGGGTCATTCGTCCACACTCTGACGAAGCATCCAATCTGAGAACGCACAACGCATGATTGTAGATTAGGTATGTCCTGAGCAACATCAAGGAAATGCGATGAGTCATGATTATGGGAGGGAAGGGTTTTCCGGCCCGAGGTCGTGTCGGTACAAGACGATAGATGCATGATATTTTAAAGACAGAATGAGATAATGAGTACATGAGCAGATAATGCATTTTCATCACAAGAATTAGATCCAGAAGCCAAAAGGATTAATTGCAGGATTCACATTACCTTTGGGATAGCATTCGATCTCCACAAGGGCAGGTGTTATTATCCACTAGCATAATTAATCGAATCAAGAAGCCCAAGCGCTGTGGCTATCCAGACATCGAACAATCGTGCGACAATCACCTTGAAGACCTTATTTCAGTCGTCTTGATCGACCCTGAGAACTAGCCAAATGAAACGCTTGCGCTCTATTCGGTCGTCCCCGTCGATCAAGTCGACTTGTGAACCAGCCTCACCACCTGAAACAGGATCTGATTCCCCAGCCGCATCGAGCGTGTCCGGAACCTCGCAACGATCCCACTTTTACCATCCCTCTCTCAAAAACGCGCCTCGGACGTCGAATTGCCAAGCGGGCTGATTGCGGATGGGGACTGAATGAGAGGGTGACGAGGGTGGAAATGAATCGAGCAACGTTGAATTGGGCCATGTTGTATTTAATGGTAGACGATAGAGTGACGTTTGTGTGAAGAGGTAGTGCTATTGCAGAGTGGGAACAGAGATGTAGACTTGGGGCGTGGAAAATCAAGGGGTTGCGGCTTCGTGATGGGGATCTTATATGTGACTGCGCGACGCTCAAAGGTTATGATATACTTTCCAAAAACGCACCTATCTTCATACTGTCACTCACATTCATGTTTGTGGATTCACTAGGCAAGCCACCAGAACTCAACCTTCGAAATGCTTCGTATCATGTTGTTACCGAGTTTGGAAGCTGGGTCACCTTGGTCGTGAAAGGCCGTCGAACCGGCCAGTTGAATATTGGTACTCCGCCGCAACCTCACAAGTCCAAAAATGAACCGCACCTTGGAACAACTAACACAAAGTCAAGAACAACCTGAACAGCGGCAGGAGACGTGCTGAGCACATACATGGCTAAAGGTCTGGCTCGGCGAATACATGCTGTTGGATCCAACAACCAGCACCAAACCGTGCAGGCTGCCTGCACCAAATGTGCTCACAATCAGTCGCCAGTGATCTCAAGTGTTCGCAGCCAAAGGTGAGATATTGTCGCATCGTATTGATACAATGAGTGCAGCAATATTGCCATTGCCATACTTGGAATTCGAAAGTGCTACGGACTGCAATTCTGCAAGGGAAAGCAGATGTCCCAAGCTGGCCATCAGTTTGATGCTCGGTCAACCAAGTCCAATAGATAAGACACTAGCTTCTCGAGATCTAGATCCGGTAAGACATTGCATACCAGAATAGCTTTCGTGTCCGTCCAAAGGCGCAGGGTCCTGTCGGAGTCGTTCTCGAATCTGGAGTGGGAAAAGAAGAGAGAATCTCATATCTTGCCGCTCATATCGGATGTCGGCGGTTGAGTCTTGCTCGATTTCAGCGAACACAACCGGGAGGTCATCAGCAAGGTCGGCAACTTTGGGCGTGACAGCGGACAAGGTGGCTGCTTGGCTGCATGTGGCGCAAGGAGATCACGAGTCGCGCTAAGCTGCGAGCCGCCGAATCTCGCATGAGCACTCCAGCGTGCCTGGTGCTATTCCCAGCATACAACACCCCTCCTCCACCAACACGGCCAGCGGTCGTCTTCTCGTGAAAGATGTTGACCTCTACGGCAGTCCGCAGCACACAGCGGTCGATTGTAGGGGCATCTCCGTTTTCCGCCAGCACCGCGGCTCCCATCAGAAGTTTACCGCTCGTTGTCCGCCAGCGAAGACATTCGTCATCTAAACACTCGAGCACGCCGAAACAGACGGCTGCTCCTCCTGCGTCTACTCCGAAGCAGAGCAGCTCCGGAAGCAGCAAGAAGAAGTCGGCAAAGGGCAAAGCTTCCAAGGAGGGTTTGGAGGCAAAGCAGGTACAAGCTCAGCAGGATAATGGCGTTCAGCCGCCCAGCGTCCCGTCGACCGCTCATATCGACCCGAAAGGTATGTTAAAGATCGAGACTGTTGAATTGGGAGTTATTGACAGTGTTGTAGTTGTCTATCTCGCTTCCCTCTTCGCGCAACACCGACCTCTAGGCCTGAACCAGCCTGTTCCTCCCCAAGACAACCAGAAATCCTTTGATGCGATATTTGCACAGCGCAGCTCGAAACATAAACCACAAGATGTCATCTTCACCTTGGCCTCCGCCGTAAAGCATTTGGAGAGCGCAGCTTCTGGCCAGCATGGATTTGACGCTGGTGCGCCTCAGCAGGCACTCAACCTCGAAGATCTCGCGAAAACCTTCAGACCCTTCAACGCACCTCCGCCTCCCGTTCCCATGGACCCTCAATACTCAGAGCAGCGTGTCACTACGCCTGCCGTCTCATTCGGCATGGAAGAGCCGCCCATGCCCGAGGGTGTGGCGGCCGAGATAATAGAACAGCCGGACAACAGCCCGGCGATCCAAGCGCCTTTCCGCGAGCGCATGAGGGCACGTCAGGAAACATGGCTCAGCAGATGGATCAGGCAGTTCCGCGAGCAGTGGAGCTTGATCAGCGTCAAGCGGCAGCGTCGGCTAAAAATGAAGAAGCACAAGTACAAGAAGCTGATGAAGAGGACGAGGAACTTGAGGAGACGTCAAGATCGACTTTGAGCGGAGTGAGATTTGGCGCTGCATTTCTTTTGTCTCTAGGCATTTCGGATGCATCAGTAGCCACGCCATGCCTAGATATCAGGCGTCATGTGGTGGACGTTGGTCCATGGAGACCTTGCCTCTTGATTTTGAGGTGTTTGGGGTATAGTGTGTGGCCTGCACGGAACATTATAGATGAATGACTCGAAACAATCCTTATCTCACCTCAACTTTGATTCTTCGACTTAGAGCTTAAGCTTTACCTACTCATAGCACCATTACATTGAGTCGTAGTTACCTCACAACTTAATACCGGGGTCCATTGAGGGCCACACCTTTGTAGGCTGAGGGTGGGTAAATAAGAGTTGCGGCGCAAGGACATATGAGAGTACCTGCAAGCGCCTCTCAGCACGACCCAATTTCCAATTTACAGTGAGTGGTACCGTGCGAATTAAGCCAGCCTCAATCTCTAAAGGTGCCTGCAATAGTATCTACCAAAATGAACGTGGAATCAATAATTTGCGTATCAGTGGCAGGACTTGCCCAACGACTTTCATCTACCCACCCTGGGCCGGTGTGATAGTGCTAGGTTTGCTGAATATTGATTAGAGCCAAGTCATAGGTCCATCCAGTCAAATTACATAGCTGCACAAAGATGGAATGGGCGATACTTCGGACGCAAGTTTTCTGTCGGGTCACAAACACATCGTGTCAGGGTTGCAATGTCGATGGCCAGTTCGACCGCGTGTTTCCCAAGAATCCATTATCCACCCTGATCGCTGTTACGCCTCGTATGCAATAAAGTACAGACCCCTCAATACCACATCTATGGTCCTGGCCTCAGATTTGTGATACAAGTATCGCCAGCGCCGCTTCATCACTCAATTTTGTCTCGGAGTCGCCTGATTCGAAATATAGTAAATGCCGTGTTCATTATCCGGAGGCGATGCCGGCATCTCCACCATGCCAGCTCTTTGTTCACTGCCTCGAAATGCCGATGCCCGTGCTCGCGTTCAGCATGTGGCTTCAGTTGTCTTGGAGTTCATGAGCAGAGCGACAATGAGACCGTAAAGACCCAAAACCTCGGCGAAAATGAGGATAAGGATCATTCCGACGAAGAGACGTGGTTGCTGGGCAGTTCCCCGGACACCAGCATCACCGACAATGCCAATTGCGAAACCAGCGGCGAGGCCGGCCAGGCCGACGGACAGACCAGCACCGAGTTGAATGAAGCCGGTGTAAAGGGGGAGTGCCTGCTTGAGCCCAGAGGAGATAAGGACTGACACGACCAAGCCGTAAATACCAATAATACCCGCCATGATAACGGGAACAATGTCTGCGATCATGTCAATGTATATCCTCCACCATTCTCCGGCCCATGTTTATGAACATACTCTTGACAATGAGATCAGGTCTCAAAACACCCATAGCAGAAATACCGACACCAGCCTTGGCAGTGCCGTAGGCTGCACCGAAGCAGGCGAAGACGATGGCCGCCGTGCAGCCCATGGCGCCGAAGAACGGCGCATAGACCGGGCTGAAGGGAAATCGAGTCAGTATATAGCTTCCATTGTCGCGAAAACGCCCGACGGCGATGCTTGTTGAGCAGGGGCTTTGCAGGCAGATGCGGAGGAGTCGGTTGGCCACTCACCAGAGCTCTGTTATGGTTCCGTCAGACATTGTGATGGATTGCGGGGATCGGAGATGATGAACAGAGGAAAGTCGAAGCTCTTCTAATGCTGTTCGAGATCGTTTGGGCACTGAATAGGGTCTGTGGTTCGAGTTGATGGCCGGGGTGTTCTCGTAGATGGTCGTTTGAACAGGTGACGCCTGCAAGCTTGAGACCTGCTGAGATCACGATCACGTGGCCGGCCGGATCAACCCGCAACTCCGACGCCGCGCTCAGCCAAAATAATTTTTTGGCTGAAGCCTCTGGAGTTTTGTTTCTATCAGACTGATCAATATTTTCGCAGTTTCGAAGCAACCATTCCGAAGGGCGAGCCTTGGCAAGGAACCCTTTGGTCAACTCCTCTCTCCGACGTGACGAACTTTCTCAAAACTTCAACACAAACGCCGTACTCACCTTCGAAATGGCCACCAACGAGCAAAATGCGGCTTGGCCGCTCGCTGATGCTGCGCTCAGTCAGGAGATTCTCGACCTGACCCAGCAGGTGAGCATGCCCTGTCTATTTGAGTAGATCTGAGCTAATATCTTACAGGCCAGCCATTACCACCAGCTCAAGAAGGGTGCCAACGAGGCCACCAAGACCCTTAACCGTGGTATCGCCGAGGTGATCATCCTGGCTGCTGATACCAGCCCTCTGGCTATTCTCCTGCACCTGCCCCTGCTCTGTGAGGTGAGTCGACTATTTTGATTCCACTTTGCTAGTCTCCGACCATGTGTCCCGCATATTCTTGTCGACTGGGCACTATACAATCGTGTGATGTTATTCGAGGATGAGCCGCTTGCTGACTGTTGACATAGGACAAGAACGTACCCTACATCTATGTTCCCTCCAAGACCGCTCTGGGCCGCGCGTGTGGTGTCAGCCGCGCCGTGATCGCTGCCAGCATCACCACCAACGAGACTAGTGATCTCACGAACCAGATTCGCTCCATCAAGGACAAGGTCGAGAGACTGATGATCTGATTCTATGCATCTATTTCCGGACTGGCGCTTCGAAATGATAGGCTGCCGTCTTTGAGGCATCGGTTCTGCACTCGGAGATGAAGGAACGGATGGATAGACGTAGAATTCTGGTGTTAGTCGGTTGACGAACGATTCATGGCTACCTTCAAACCCATTTTCTCATGCTCGTGAAATGTTCCCTGGCCCACCAACCTAGTCTGCCGCTATTGACGAAGGCCAAGTAATATTTGATCACATTTGTGGAGGAGGTACTTGGCTGACGGAGGCTAGATCTATCGGATTGTCACCGGTATCTAAGCTCGTCTCTGAGGCTCTGTGTGAAATAGCCTACTTAACTGGCTCACCTGGAATAGGTACTTGTCGATTGTCCGAGTAGTCTGTGCAATCTGGAACCTGCGTGGCCGAGAGGTCAGATCGTCCAGGGCATTCCCAAGCAGACTCGGAGCGCGTATTGGCAAGCCGTGCACGCCATTCATTCAAGATTCATGTTCGTGACAAGTTGGATGCGTGTCCGGCGACAGACCCGAATGGCATGTGTCAGTCCCAGCTGGCATCCTGCTCGATTGGCACAGAAACAAAGAGCCACTTTGGTGTCACCAAAGAGAATTTACTTACGTGACCAACACTATTAGTACTCGTCCTCGCTCTACATGCGGCCAAGGTTTCTTTGTCTTAGCAACTTCTTTTAAAGGAACACTCACGGCTATCAGCTATGGTCGACAACCACGCCCTTTTATCGTCATCCTGGAACAAATATACACTCGCCCAAACTTTTCGCTTTTCAGCAGGTGCAGGGTCCTTTGCATCGAGCAACTTCATCCAAGTTCAGACCATGGCCAACCAAACTTCACAGTCAGATGGCGGCTTACTTTCGTCTTGGATTCGCACCACCAAGAGTACTGGACCAGCCAAAATCGCATCCGATAAAGGAGACCATAGACTTGCGGATGTTGTGAATGCGTACGAGTACGACGACCTCGCCCGCCGACTGTTCAAGATTATCGGCGCCATGGCCGACCGCAAACCCAAGATGAAGGGGCGCAAGAACCAGCTCTCTTTCGGCAACAGGGATTACAGCGGGATACGCGTTTGGATATACCGGCCACGCTGGATACATGTACCGACCGACGACCAGAGATTTGACGAAGACCACATCTTCATAGTTTGCGACCAAGCACCGGAATCACCGGGTATAGATGATTTCTGTAAGAGCCTGCTGGATAATCTGAGGACGGACGAGTTTACCAGCAAGGCCGAGGGCCACCCGGCAGTTCAGAACAGGAAGGATATGGCCGAACCCTTCGTCGATTATTATGGCTCCGCGCAGATGTGGTCAGAGAACTCCCGACAAGCGCATGCTGTTAACGTTGAGATCCTTTGGTGGGCGATGCCATATCATGGATCGAGAATGTGGTCTATGAAGCCTTCAAAGCAGCTTCCTGGAGAGTCGGAATGGACGGTGCGACTCGAGCTTTACCGTCGAGCAAATACCGTATACCAGGTACTAAAACAGGGTGATGGCGACTTTTACCCCATGTACAATTGATCAGAGAAGGAAATGATGTTTTGCTGAGCTTAGCTTGAGCAAGGCGCCTGCTAGCTAGACGTTGATACAAAGTCATGCCAGGTTCTTTATCCGAATTGTTTTTCTATTCGATATCGGATAATATTCTTCCGAGGTTCATAGTTGATGAAATACAGTGTGACTATGCGCGTGATTTCATGGTATAGGAAGCATAAACTGAATATCTAGGCATATCTGAGACACGATCAATGGAGTAGAGGGGGCAGACAGTAAAGTAGGTGTAGTTTCGATTACTCCTGTCAAGCGCCCCGGGGAGTAAACGCGCTAAGACCATGGTAGAGGATGTGCACTGCACAGCTCTGTACATAACATGCATAAAACTTTTTGCTCGTCGCCCCAGGTTTCACGCGGAACGCTGCTACACCAGTCTCGTGGCGACGTCCAGCTCTCGCTTTGGGTTTTATAATTCACTCGATGTTCAGCTGCCCAAACTGCCTGTCCAGCGCTTTGCGGGCAGTTGCTCCTGAGTTGCCAAACGTTCTGCATCGCGCCCGGCGGCCATCTGCGATCCCCTCTCTTCGCGCCTCGACACGACAATGCAACTATGCGTCTATTGCAACGAGATCAGCTATAGATGGGAGACTATCGGCGGACGGTCCAGGGCACCCAGACACGACCGCACTGGCACCCAAGCCCAAATTCAGGCTAGCGAACCTACGTCAGGAACTGTTGAGGCTACCTGACCCGGTCAAGCTGGCGGACCACACGAAACGGCTGCTTCGAAATGGAGAAGAAGAGAAGGCGGTTGAGATTGTCAGGCTCGCCGGGACAAACATGGCGTGTGTCGTGAGCTGGAACCATATTATCGACTACAATCTTCAGCATCGAGATGTGCAACGGGCGTGGAAGCTCTTCAATGACATGAAGAAGCGAGGGCAGAAGCCAGATGCCTATACTTTCACGACCATGCTGGACGGGCTTGCGTCTAACGCTGATATGCCCATCGCTATGGAAAAGGCCGACGCGGTCTATAATTCTATGTATGCTCCGAATTCGCCAGTCAAGCCGAACATCACCCACATAAACGCTATGCTCAAGGTCTGCTCAAGAGCCGGAAACCTCGACAGGATGTTCGAAATAGCTGCAGCGCTGCCCAGCGGTGGCAAAGGGTCTCCCGATTCATCGACGTATGTCACCATACTGAACGCCATCAGAGCATCTGTGGAAGTGTTTTCCTCTTCCGAGAATTTACAGCACCAAGAACGCAAGAAAGAGCAAGGAATGTCACAGGCAAAGCGCATATGGGGCGACGTTGTGGAAGCTTGGGTCAATGGCTCGCTGCTAATGGACGAGAATCTGGTGTGTGCAATGGGACGTGTCCTCGTCATGTCATCTCCACAGCGACCGAATGAGAGAAGCATGGCAAATGCGGACGATGTTCTCTCCTTGGCTGCACAAGTCATGGGCCTTCCCCGTCCTGTGCCGGCACGGTTCTGGGTGAAGTCTCGAGGCAGAGAGGACGATGCCGAAAGCAGGCCTGGTCAAGAGCTCGTTGCAGGCAGTGGACGGGCCGACATGATTCACCAGCTAGACCAAGGTGCTGTTGGTGGAGCAGGCACTGCTGGTACAGACTTGTTTCAAGAGCGGTATAGGCATAGTGAAGACGAAA
Source organism: Cyanodermella asteris (assembly GCA_900618795.1). NCBI lineage: Eukaryota > Fungi > Ascomycota > Lecanoromycetes > Ostropales > Stictidaceae > Cyanodermella > Cyanodermella asteris. The sequence goes on along the minus strand of UYJD01000003.1, from coordinate 530,705 downwards.
GTGCTGTCTTTGATGAGATACCGCAAAAGGCAGGGTCTGTGCGTCAGTACGCCCGGCCTTCGCAAAATGCGTTGTCAATGCTCTTGACTGCCTGTACTCACATTCGAGCATACCGAGCGGGTAATGCCTATTGGAAACAGCTTGAGGGAGTCGTGGGCCCAGACCAAAATAACTGTCACGACTACCTTCGTCTGCTCCGATATCAACGCGCTTCTCTGCAGGCTAAAGATCTGATTGAGAAGATGATTACACCAAAGCAACAAGGAGGCTATGGCGTCGGCGCTCAGAAGAAGACCTACTTTATCGCTATGAGCGTCTGCGCACGGGATAACAAAAACCCAAATATAATTGTTGTCGCGACGGAAATGCTGCAACAGATGCGGCGTTCTTTAGAAACTCCTTCCGCAAAAGCCATCATTCGTTTCCAAACACTTGTGTCGTCTCGGGGAAGGCAGGCCAATTCACAGGACACGTTGAACGCTATCAGTGCCATGTATGACCTCATGCAGGATCTCAAGGGCATCTCTGCTTTTGGGGACTTTGACCCAGACGCCCGCAAGGACCACGAAAGCGACGAAAGAGGTGTGAACAGACCTTCAAAGGCCACGAGCAAGCATGCAGTTGGCAAAATCTCCCATGATGCAAAGCAGGAGCTGCTAGAAGTCAGCAAAGCTGTGGAGAGCCAGATCATGCGATCGCTCGACTATTATGGAGAGGAAATCGGACAGAAGAGCCATAAGGAGTGGTCGAGAAAGCTGCAGGCTCTGCGACACTGGAGGCTCAAGACCTTTGGTGACGGCAAGCCATCGAAAGGGCGCGTCGTGATGGACAAGCTGGACGCATCAACCCTCGCTGAGTAGATGGGGGGTTCTTGTACGATATTGATTGCATAGACAGTGCCAGATAAGCAACGCTGTTGTAATATGTAACATCCTTCTCGCGAAGGCTTCGCTATTTTCATTCGGCTTGCCTTCTCTATTCGATAGCATCGTTCAAAGCGCGGAAGGTTGTGCATCCCCACGTGTCGAAGATTGTTCCGCAGGTCTTCATCTCATTGTCATGAGCTGTGTGCTGTTACCAAAGCATGTTGCTGTCATGAGATGATTGAGCAACGAAGTGCCAATTGCCTGTTCGAACGATGTCAGTACGAATATGATACGACGACTTGCAAGCTTGCACCTCGGCCAGATCGCCTCCCTCTCGTCATTCTCATGGCGACCATCAAGTCTGCTGCAATTTGCCGTGCTGGTCCTGCGGCACAGCGCAAAGCCTTTGCGGCGCACAAAGTCTAAGCGGCAACCATTACAGCTAGGCACGCAGCTTTCGTTCTCAACTCGACGGTTGTCTTCCTCAGGAGAGAAGACCCAAGTCCATGGTGAAGAATGTCATTCATATATCATCATCTACAAATCATGAGAACTCAAGGCGTAGATCGCCGCTCCGCCTGCTGCTCCAACTGCGGCCCATCCGCCGCCGTCGAAGCCGTATGCGCATCCCTCGTAGCAGAAGCCGCAGAATAAGACCGCATCTCCTCCAGAAAGTGCGCTCTGCTGTGCTGACTTTGCGATCTCTCTCCATCCCACTTACCCCCCTCAACGTGCTGCTCGTCGGGTACCTCATGCAACGTCTGCAAAGACGGGACGGTGCCGCCGAGTGTCGTACGTGGAGTCACTCGTTTTCTCGTGCGGCGGAGGAACGGCAGTACCGCTGAATTCTGATAGCTTTCTCGTGCTGCTTTGCTTGATCCTCGGCGCTGAGTGTCGTCGAAGCGTAGGAAGCCGGACTGTAGCATCTTGACGAATGGCTTGAGGTAGAGTGCTGCAACAGTGATGATGTTCAGTGCTTGGACGCACTGGGCGCAGATTGTCACTGTCCAGGCGTCGCGGATCAGATCCGGCGAGTCCCGGACTGTGGACCAGAAGACGGCGTCACAGATAAATGCTGCGATGACACTGTCGTGTTGCATCAGCATGGGGGTTCGACCTCAAGGGCACGAGTAGGCACAACTTACAGAATGCGTATCCAAAAGTAGGACACTGCCTCGAACTTCTTTACGATTCGACCGGCTTGGAGTGAGAGGATGAAGACTGTTGGTAAGAGGATGAGGATAGCATCGATGACAACACCGATGACATCGAAAGCTTGAATCCAAGCAGACTGTAAATGTTAGCGGCAGGTTAGGTGTTGACTGTACAGCTTGACTTACTCTATCGATACAGGAAGACTGCATGTAATTCCATGTATCGGGCAGCGGGCAGCTAAAGGCTGTGACGAAGATGGAAACAACAGCCCATGCAACGACGAGACTTAAGGCGAGCCAGATGCGTCGCCGATGGTCCGCACGAGGCGTCATGACTCTAACCAGCGCGAGATAGGCCAGTCGAGAGAAGCAAATAGAAATGATCATAAGAATCTGGCTCGCAAACTGCCATTTCTGAATACGGCCCATCTCGTACGGAGTGATGGTGCTGATTGAGCTGCCAAGACCATCGATAGCGGCCATGGAGATCGTTGCCGACTGGCATATTGCAAATACCTGGCCACGGAAGTCAGAATCGGGTCGGAGTTGGTTGTGTCAGTACCTACCAAAGCGACTGTGATGAGGTAGTCATCGGTTTCCAGAAAGACCTTCTTGACCATCAACTTGGTCGAGAGGCGTGCGAGGTAAGACAAGACCGATGCAATGAGGAGAAACCATGTCAGGATTTGAATGACGACTGGAGGATCCAGCTCCCGCTCATACGTATACGGCGACTGAGAAGCCATGAGGCATTGCACAACGAGCGTGCAGGCCGGAAGTGTCGGATGTCATGAGGAGTTGAACAGACAGCTGAAGAGTGTTAAGGCGCCGCACAGATAGAATAGTAAAAAGAGCCAGTATGATATTATGAGATCCGAAAGGTGCCAAGGGCGATTTTTGATAGCTCAGTCACCGGCTTTCAGCGAACGAAGGGTGAGCTTTTTGACGCGTCGCCAGAAGAGGGTGCATCAGCTTATCAGCCGGGGACTTTCGTGACTTCATCCGGCTCTCAGCTTCGTGCGTCGGCCGTACCATAATTTCATTCTCTACGATCAGCATCCTGTTCATACTCGATGAGGAACAGTGATCTGCCGGGGTGTGTGGGATAAGATTATGATTTGTGCTTCGCCATGGTCGAATACGGGAACACCAGAGACCGAGGTACTTTCGATGAACAACCACGACCACTCCCAACGTCCAGATCACAATAATGTCGCTTCGGCTTCGTTCCTGTCTGCTGATCGTAGTTGGAACATGGCCTCAGCCTACAAAACAGAGCGACTGGTCGCCATTGCACAGTCGTCCTCTGGAATGTAGGAAATGATGAGGACCCAAAGCCATGCTGTTTTCTGGAGGTCGGTACTTGCGGACCGTCGCCGCCGCGGCGATTGCAACGTATTTGCTTTTTGGTTAACCAGTCGGAGGTCTTCACTCTGTCGTCTGAGCTTGTTTCGCAGCTCACTGCCAAGAGCAAAGAAGATCTTACCGTCCGAAGCGCATCCATTTCCCTTTCAAGCATCGTCGCAAACCTTCAAGTGCTCACGATCGGCAGCTCTCACCGCAAAGCGTCCTCTGAAGCTGCCCCTCGTAACTTTGTTGCTTGGATTTGTTCAAAGTCTGGGCTTGGGTAAGCTGTGTTGGCTGCCAAAGCATGCTTGCTGATAGGGTAATCTGGCTGCCTATCATGCCCCTGGGCCGGCCCCTTGCGACCGTCTCGTCGTAAGAGAGGTCGTCCTCGGGTCCCTTATGCCAGCCGTGCAAAGCCGTTCGTCATTTGCTGCTCCGGTGCTGCAACGCGTGGTTGCGCAATTGCAGCGTGGCAACGAGTTGCAGTCGTGCTCCCGGCACGCCGCCTGAAGCCAATAAGACCCCGTCTTTCGGCAAAAAGAGACCCGCCACCTTCGAATGTTGTTCTAGCGTAAGACCCGATTATCAGTCGCATATGCGGCCGGGCGGGAAAGCTGGAATGATTTGAGATCCATTTGAGATCCTCGTCTGTGACATCTGCTCTTCTCCTCTTCGCTCAATCTTCGATCCTGCGTTTTCGTTGACTTGCATTTGCTTCTGATGACCTGAGAATGGCTTCGAAGCTTGCGGAGGAGTTCGAATTGCATAGACAGGTCTCGCCGGGAACTGCTGGACATGAGGGCAGAAATGAGGTCGATGGAGAGGGACGTCATGGCGCTGAGCGAGATAGGCGTGACTTGATGCGCGTTGGAAAGCGTCCAGTGCTATTTGTAAGTTGTTTGCATTGAGGGCGATGACACCTGATCGGTCTTTGATCATGAGCTGCGAGACATTCCTCTTTGATATGGTCGTTAGCAGACGGCCAAAGCTCACAAAGCGCCTGGAGTGACTGCCTGAGTCAGGAAAAGGCTCCATCGTCACTGTTCGAGGACCGATTAGTGATATGAAAACCCGCTTGAGCATCTGTCTCGGGTGGAGACTTAGCTGACATCTTCGCAGAGGAATTTTGGTTTCATGTCAATTCTAGGCTTCATTTGCACTGCTCTCGCAACTTGGGAAACATCGTTGATGTAAGCAACCCTTTGAGTCGATTGTCAAACTGACAGCTCACATCCAATATAGCGTGCTTGACGTTGGTCTAGCCGATGGTGGTCCATCTTGCATTGTATATGGCTTTATCCTGGCATGGGTTGGCGCTGCGGCTATATACGCATCGCTTTGCGAACTGGCGTCAATGGCACCTACGTCCGGAGGCCAATATCATTGGGTCTCTATGCTTGCACCAGCTTCGTGTCGAAACTTCCTGAGCTACATCACAGGCTGGCTCACGGTCATCGGCTGGCAAGCGAATCTTGCCGGAGGCTTCTACATTTCGGCAGCCATGATCCAAGGCATCGTACGGCTCAACTATCCGGACTTTCCAAAAACTCCCTGGCAAACTGTTTTGATCTATTGGGCCGTCATTATCTACTCGCTGTTGATCAATGGTATCATTAGCAAGGTACTGCCTGTCTTCGAGAGCATCATCCTGATCCTGCATGTCATCGGCTGGCCAGCGATTGTCTTGCCCATGGTATTCTTAGCCCCTCATGCTGACCCATCGACTGTCTTCAACAATTTCACCAACGAAGGCAACCTCTACACCGTGGGCCTCGCATTTGCGATCGGTCTGTCAGGCAACGTGCTGGGTTTCACAGGCGGAGACTCCGCTATACACATGTCGGAAGAGATTCGATCCGCGACTCGTAAGTCCAGCCTACTGTGCAGCTTTCGCATCAATGCGAATTTAGCAAAATAAGAAATACTGACCTTTGCAGGCGTTGTGCCAAAGAGTGTTATGACTGGAGTCTTTGTCAACGGGTGCCTCGGATTTGGAGTCGTGATCGCAGCGCTATTCTGCGCTCAGGACCTCGAGGCTGCGGCAATGTCGCGAACAGGATACACCTTCATGGACATATTCTACCAGGCCACAGGATCCTTGCGCGGAGCTACGACGATGATTGCCATCATGCTCGTCATGCAGTTTGCCTGCACCGTTGGTCTCACAGCAGCGGCATCACGTATGACGTGGTCATTCGCTCGTGATCGAGGACTACCTGGCTGGAGCTATGTTTCCAGAGTGCACCCGAAGACCGGTATCCCAATAGTCTCAGTCCTGCTCACTGCGTTCATCTCGATGCTCTTCTCCCTCATCATTCTTGGATCGACTACAGCCTTCAACAACATCATCTCTATTTCTATCAGCGGTCTTTATTCGTCATACCTTGTTGCCATCGGCTTTTTGCTATACCATCGAGTGACAGGAGGTATCCGGGATGACAAGCAGTATGAAGGTGATGTTGTCAACACGATTGGCGCAGACTTGGTTTGGGGAGCCTGGAGGATGCCGAAATATGTCGGAATCGCGGTCAATGCTTACGCATGCTGCTGGGCAATATTCGAGATCTTCCTCAACTTCTGGCCGACAGCTTTGCCAGTCACGCCGCAGAACATGCAATATTCTGTTGTTGTGACGGTCGGCGTTACGGTATTGGCAACCATCTGGTACTTCATTGGCGGGAAGAAATCGTATCACGGTCCCATCATTGAAACCAAGAAATGATTTTGCCATACTCTGAGACGATATGAGACATAGACCTTATGAATATGATTACCTGATATGAGACGGAGGCGACGCCCACTATGCGAGGCTAGTTCCGAGTGCGGTGCCGGCAGTTGTGGAATCCGCAGGGACAAGCTTAGACGATACGAGACATGCGCGCATTGACAACTACCAAGTCAGCCTTGTTGATGGTTTGGTGGCTTGCTCGCTAGTAGCGCAACGCTTGTGGGGTGGTGCGACTTCTTGCCGGCGCATACAGCGGGCAGATTCACAGGCGGCTGAAATGCGCCTGGTCTTGGCGGAACCGCAGCTCAAGCTTCAAATAACAACCGCTCCTCAGCATTAACCCTGTTGCAGTTCAATCCTCGAACTCGGATACTTTGGCTCTGTGACTGCTCATAATGAGCAGTCGAACCATGCAGAGCCCGTCGCAGACTCCTAACAGCTCTCGAATCCGACTGAAAGGCCTCTTCGCCGACGGCATCTGGAAGTGCAACTGCGAGCCAAGATTGCCTGCTTCACACTTCCCGACGAAGAACGGCGGCAAGAACCACGGTAGATGGTGTAAGCGATATTTACTTCGTGCGAGTTCACATTTGCTCGGCAGATCTAACGATGAACCAAGTTTACACGTGCCAAAAGACACCGCCACAGGGTTGTGGCTTCTTCATGTGGGCAGACGAGGCCAAAGCCCGTGAAGCATCTGCAGTCATGAACAACTCCAGAACCGAGCCTCGATCTCCGACACGACTTGCCAGCGGCTCATCAACCTTCAAAACTCCCGTCAAGCCAAATGCTAACCGATACGGTCCTTCTGCGACAAGCGCCTCTGCAATCGCCTCATACCAGAATGCGCAAAGAAGCTCAACTACTCAAACGGAAGTCGACGAGTGGTCAAGTAGCGACGACGATGAGATGACCGCATTGGCTGATGTTGCATCTTCGAACGCGCCGCTATCTGCGACGCCGCGGAAGTCTGCTAAGACGGGACCACATGCCAGCCCAGGCAGGCATGGCCGGGATCTTGCAAACACCGCCCGCGAGCGCTCGATATCTCCTTCTCCAGCCACTCGAAAAGGCGCTTCCATGATCAAACCAGAACCAACCCATTTCACAATGGAAACGCCGCGAGCCCCGAGGTATAGGAACGATCTGCCGGAAACACCATCGAGAACCAATGGTCCATCCGGACCGATCCAATACCCGCTCCTGACACCCTCAACGACCATCACCGGTGGCTTCACTCCATCGGCGACACGATTCGCCATCCCTGCTACGCCTTGCAGCAGTGTGCAAGTACAATCGATCAGAACAGACATCTTCGCCGTGCTTCGTGAAGCGAAAATTACTCTTCCGGCAAAGGTCGCAGAATCAATTGGAGCGGTGTGTGATAAGCACGGTCTACATGCTCTGGCACTCGAGAAGGGACGAGATGCCTCAAGGAAAGCACTCAAGTCAAGAGATATCGAGATTGCTAAGAGCAATGCGCGAATACATGCCTTGCAGGCTGAGCTCGAGGTCGATAGACTGTTGATCAAGAATCTCAGGAGAGGAGGGCGGGAGAGTACGGTGGAGACGGAGCTGACGCGTGCGAGTGCATACCCAGACGACACTGACGACGACGACGACGACGACTAGGTGACAGCTACGAGGTCTTCCCCCTGGCGATACATTGGCTTTGCGAAACGACGATATGACCGATCACTTCTGGCTACGGCTTATGCTGGATCACGAATCATGCTTGATGCTCTATAATGTTCTGTGTAAAATACAAGATTGCGATGCTATGTTCAGATACAAACTTCCGGCTGTTTCATCCTGCCAATGAGCTCACTGCAACCACAGACTCCAGAGTCGAGATTTGTTTGCGAGGGCCCATGCACTGTCTTCGGTAGACTTACTTCATTGAGTCGTCTCTCGTCAGCAAATCGATCACGGTTGACTGCTGCAGCGGGATTAAATCGTCATTGTTCCGTTGGCCGTTGCGCCGGAACTCTGAAGCCACTTTCTCGTTGTGTTCGGCCAATCTTGTCATCGTCTTGTGATCCACGGTGTACGGCTCTGCGTCGAAAGGCACCCAGATATCCGCTGCCTCAGTCCAGAATCGCGTATCCTCAATCACAGCCCGTTCGACACGCTTGTGGTGATTGGTATCGCGTATCTCTTCGATGATCTCCATGTTCGAAGGCCTGAAAGATGTCAGCAGGAGGTTGACAATTTCTCGGCCGCCGGCGCTCGGTTTGAACCTCTCCACCATGTCATGGAGTTCATGTACACGACCGTGGTAGTAATTGGCAGATTGCCGCATTCCCATGGCGTTCAGTAAGTCGACAACGGTAAAGTCGTCCGCCTCCACATGTGCAAACAGGTGCTGGAGCTGATCGTCAGTGGCCTGGGAAGCGTAAATCATGATGCCGACGCAGGTTGTTAGCCAAGCTTGAATCTTACCATAGTTGAATGTGCCTTCATGCGCTCGAAACTCGATCGTGCGGTGATTGTACGGTGTGTTCCAGCCAGTGATGGCGTTTCGGAAATTGACCGCCGGCCGCATGTTCAGGTACGGACTCGCGACGAGGGTCAGAAGCGAAGGCCAATCGGGGGTCATCAACACTGCAGCTATCCTATGGTAGCCCGGGGCATACCTCGAAAGTCCTGCAGACGCATAATCGAATGGGAGCTCGCTGAACGGTTGGCAGTACTCACCTGTTTGCCTTTCGGGGGTATGCAGTGTCATCCACTGACGCTCAAAACCCGCCGTGATCGCCGCCGCGTTCTGTAGCGTCTTCAACGAGAACGACCTGTGCCCAGCTCCGACGTGGACGTGCATTCCGGTGGAGAAGTCGACCTGAAGTTCGCCGAGTGCCTCCAGGTTCTTGAGCATAAAAGCTATCTCGGTCAAGCTGTGTTATTCGGCATGCAAGATTCGGCTTGCCATTTCAAAGGGAAACCAGCCGTCTGCTTCGTCGACCCTTATGATGCTTTCATCGAGCTGTATGCTCCAGCTGCTGTTGTAATGCTGTTGTAATTGGCGGCACTGTCATCTACCTCATAAGACGCGGGCGTGGACACGACTGAGAGGCCGGACTCCCGTTCGAGAAGAATCGCAAGAAGGTGAACTGCGGTTTCAGGGCTGACGGGATGCTTGATCAAAGGAAGATTTGTGGCATATACCTCTCTCCAATTGTGGAATCTGAACCGGCCTTCGAGCTCGATGCCGCAAGTCAGATCGCTACCTGCATTTAGCTGGTCTTGTGTCAGTTGAGAAGCCATTCCTTCAGAGACTGGCGCTGTCAAATTATCAAAACTTCGACTTTGCATAGAGCGTCAGACCTGAGGTTAGCTGAATTGCGAGTCTCACAAGGGTCAATCACCGGGATTGTTTGGGAGAACCGAATTGTGCACCGGGGAAGGAGATGAAGAACAAGTTGCGTTCGGTGCTTAAAACCATTCCGACGATGCGCATACAAAGCGTTTGTCTCGAGCATTTTCCCGCGCGTTCGCTGAAAGCATGCACTTTGGCTGTCGAAGGACAGTGGCGCAAAGGAACTCGCACTGTCAAAGGCTGACATTTCACACCGTGGAAACAATCGCCTGGGCATTGCAAGAAAACAAAGCATGGGGTCGTAAGGCTTGATGTAGATGATAACAGAATGTCACAAGGCGTTCGACGATGACCACCCTGACGTGCAAGTCAAGACCGAAACACCCGAGGGTCGATGAATCCTTATCCCAGCTAGAAGACACCTGATTGACGTACACATTCTCCTTCGACGAACGTTGTCTATGCGATGAAGAATATGGTGATATCATTCCGAGTAGGTGAAGCATATTCTCATTCGTTGTCATCAAGACGTAGATATGGAGGAGTGAGTCGACGGACATGCAGCTGGCTTGATTATGTAATCTAGGGTACAACAGCATACAGTGCAAACACAGTCCACGAATCGTTCACCGGCATGAGCTTCGCATTATTAAGCTTGGTGCAGACCTCTTGAGAGACAATAATCAACCACACAATTAAATGGCAACGCGCGAAGTGGATGCTGGCCTAGTGTGACGGTCTGAAGGATTGGCAGCCACAAACGCCGCGGCCAGCACAGCCAAGAACTCAGTATCACGCTACGAGCGGCACCTCACCTGATGCTTCAAGCCTTTCTGCCTCTTCTTCCGCCCATGCTGTGCCCACTTCGCTCCAGCCTGGTCTGGCCGAAGTGATTCGGCGTTTCGCGTGCACATAAGCTTCGCTGCTTCGCATTCGCAAGTCTTCGCGAAGGGTCGCGCCTCGCCTATATGCGTCCAATGAGCCGTGGCACGGGCTTCCTCAAGGCGAACTGCCGAGTTACGCCCATATCAGCCCTGTCTACAGTATCGAGCTCGTGACTTCGACTAGGGTCTGGCCTTATTTCCACGCGAGATACCACTGAACTGCTGCTTGCAAGGTATACCCTAATCTCGCTCCGGTCCAACCAACTGACGATGCTTTGTTGCGCTAGTCTCAATTGTGGTCCGTTCCCCTTGCCATCATCCCCATGAGGCTTTCTCTGCCCACCGCGTTGCTATTCTACGCCTTCGCGCTACCCGGTCATGGAGCTAGCTCTCGAAGGTAATCCAAGCTCCATGCTGCGGCTCCAGACTACCGCAAGCACCGAGACCGAAGGCTCGTAGCTAAGAAGAAGAGCTTGCCCGCTCCCTGGTCCGCTTCCAGTCCTCCGTTCCTCCTCAACCGTGACGCTTCCTCTCCTCCTTCTTCGGTATATTCTCTCTGCCGTTGACCACCTTGAACTCAATACGACTACCAGTCGGGCGACGCTGGCGCCGTGCACGTTAGGATATCCTCGAACACCTAACACTCGAAAAGACGCTCAACGAGGGCAAAGGGCTTATCATGCGCGCCCAATTCAGCGCTCTGCTTGTTACGCTTGCGGCGGGCCTCGCTCATGCAAATCAGGGTCTTGAATTTCCAGGACCAGAGCCCCCAGCGACTACCCCAGCACCAGAAGAATGGCTCGTTCGCCACCGTCTGTTACAACCTAGAGCAGCCGGCTCAAATACGTGTGGCTGGGTCAATGGCATACAATCAAATTCACTCACATGTCTCAGCGGTGTCCAATGCGCACGCAACACCATCAACGGGGTTTTTGGCTGCTGCTCGGATCTCAGCAACTGCGCGATTCCCACCGCTTGCTTCGATAGCACACTGGCCGCACAGTTCTCGCTGCCCAGTCAACCACTCGTCCAAACCTGCTTAGGCTCAAAACCCTACTGTCAAACCTACATCAGCGCCAGCGTATACGGATTTGGCTGCGGTACGGTGGCAAGCGAGATTTTCTATCTTTCGAGCACATATGGAGGAGGCAATGTGGTTGCAGGATCTGGGGCTGCTGTGACCGGAGGCAGCGGTTCGGGAGCGACCGCACAGCCTTTCAGTAATGTTGCAGGAGGTGTTATTACCTCTTTGTCACTCGCCGGTAGCGCTCCAACCCCTGTTGCTGCTTCGAGTGGCGCAGGCAATTCAAGCACTTCGAGCACTTCGAGCGACAGCGACAGCGGCAGCAAGTCGCCCCTGTCTACCGGTGCCATTGTCGCTATTGCGGTTTGTGGTGGCTTGGTCGTCATTGCAGCCATTGCCTTGATCGCGTTCTTGGTTCATAAGAAGCAGAAAAGGAACAAGCCTTCTGCTGTCGTTTACGAGCAAGGACCCCCTCCAGCCCCCCAAAGTCCACCACTCCAGCAACACCAGGAAGGGCAGCCACCAGCAGGCAGCAACATCTCGGGGCAACCTTTATCTCAGGCAAATATGGTGCAGTATAATGCTGCCCAAGGTCAGCATAATACTGAGTGGGACTTTGCAAAGCAAGGTGTTGCCCACTACCAGACGGACAATGATGGGATCAAGGTCACCGAAATCAGGCCCGACGAGGCAGTTGATGAGCCTCAGCAGGTAATGAGCCAGGTTGGCAGCACCGTGGCGCCAACCGCTTTGGCGCCGACCATGGTCAGCCATCATCCACAAGGCGTTTGAGCTGTATCATGATTCTCCAACGGACCTAGAGCGCGACATTGATGTTGATAATAACTTAGTTTATGAAGATTGTTTCGAGAACTGGACATGGACGCTGAACGTGAATTTTCCATGGCAAATTGTCATTTCTCTTGCCACTTTCGCTCGAATGATATCCCATATTTCGTACTTTTGCGAGTCCCTGCCTCATCTTCGGCTTTCTTCTCCTCCAGTTTGTCCCGGTCTATCTCGGGAGCTTCAGGTACGCCTGAGTTTGGCTTCCACTCCACCATCTTCTTCTTTACAGCGTCCCAGGTCAGAGGCGGTCCGCGGCCAACATTGTACTGATAGTAATTTTCCGTACCGCCCCTGACCAGAGCCTTCCGAAAAGTGATATTGATCCTCCCACCCTCCCCACCCTTCCCACTCCGCTTCGGCACAGAATGCAGCCAATGACTCTGACTCCGACCCCTCATCAAAACCATATCGCCACCTGCCATCGGCAACTTCAGCGGGTTCCGATGCGCTTCCCGGATAGCTTCCTCCTCCGCCGTCAGACTCTCCACACCACCGTCAGCGCCTTTCTCCTCCTTGCCCTTCTGCCATTTCACAGTACCCCGGTTACCACTGATCCCCGCCGTGGCATCCTTCCTCGCATCCTGCGCCAAAGGCTTATGCCTCATGAGGAAGTCCCGCGTCGACCCCAAGCTCAAACTCGCTATCGTCGGCTCATGGCCCAGGAACTTCTCGTCGTCCGAATGGTAGCTGATACTGTCCTGGCTGGAGGCGTAGTAGTTTACGAGCACAAAGTTGTACTCCGCTCCCGTGAAGGCTTCCGTCAGCCGCCGGAGCAAGTCCAGGCATCCCGGGACAGGGCGCGGTCTGCACGCATACGCCGAGCCAGGGACGGGTCGAGACGTCTTCGCATCCAGGATAGTCGGATCGGACGGCGATTTGAAGTAGGCGCTGGCGTCGAGGCCGAAGACGGTCGTGTATCGCGGTGTGTTGATCTGCGTTTCGTGCCCGCCACGCTTGATGCTGTATTTGACGCGATAGAAGGGGAGGGAGGTCCGCAGGAAGCGGAAGAGCGCAGTGGCGGCCGCGCGCGGAATGAAAGGTTGGAAGTACAGGAGATCGAGATCTGGGGCGTTATCTATCGTTTTGCCGTCGTGGCCAGGGACGTTGGTTGTGAGGGCTTCGGCGAGTGCCGAGGGGAGCTGGGGAATGGGAAAGGCGTAGGCTGGGTGAGTGTCGGGGGCGTCGGTGGATGGGACTAGGAGGTCGGCGGTGGAGAGGGATGCGTTGATCGCGGCAGATATTGATTCCTGGGCGGAGACGTCGTTGGTGATGTTTGGTATATCATCGAATTCTGGGGACAAGCGCTGCTTCTTGGCTGGAGAAGCTCTGAAGAATGAATCCAAAGTTCTTTTCGACATGCTGTGAGAAGCGACAGGCCTTCGACGCGAATCAGTTGGCGAAAGGCCAATGCGTAAACAGGCTCTACGACTACAACTGCTGCAGGGCGAGAAGGTCACATATGAAGTAACTTGATAGGATGCTGTGGAAGTAGATTGATTGGTTGAGTGAAGCGACGTCATGTCCCTAAGATTGCTGACATAAGTAAGTACCTAGCTCATTGCGCAAAATCCAATTCAAGTACCTACCCAGCAGAACACATCGCGGGTCAGTTGTCACCAGAATCCGCCCAAAGAGCCGCCTGCATCCTCAGCTCATGCGATTTTCAGACGCTTCGAGGTCGCACCCGTGATACTTGAAGGCGATCTGATCGCTACCCTGCGACAAGTTGGAGCGGAGACAGGTAGCATATCTCGAAGCGCGGGAGTTCGGTACAGGTAATAGACTGTCGCCTGGTGATCTATCATCAGTCAAAGCAAGGGCAGCTGCAAACCTACCATCGAGTTTGCTTAGCTCGGCTCCAAGAGGGCCAAAACGATGCTCTACTATCATCCAGAAAGACTGCTCTCCACACAATTCGAAGCACCATGAAGATGACAACGCCTGCCACTAGCTTGCGATGCTGGCTGATAGTAGATCTCCACAATCCCACGTCCCATCAATCTGTGTCTGACCAAATTGTCGCTGGTGCGGACAGTACCTTGCCGTTTGTTGCTGAGCCCGAGGTAGATGACTTGTTTGAGGAAGGTGGTCTCAAGTCATGTAATATCAGGCGAATGTGTGCTTTGCTTTTCAGCCCTACCACACTTTGTCTTCCTTGTCTAGATTGGTCCGCATGCGCACTCCTCGTCAGCGCCTACTTGCAGCGACAATCCTGGCGTTTCACGTTTCTTCCCTCCCTTCATTGCCGCTGAGAATAAGCTGGCGGACGGGCTGCATATGCAGCCATCGGCGCCACCACTCACAGTAAGACCGCTCCACACAGCCATCTGGCGCCTCCATGATCCTCTTCGCCATCTCTGCCGCGTCCAATGCGGCGGCGTATTCCGGATCAATAGCAGCGTTGGACAAGTGAGGTCTCACCACGAGCTGAGAGCCCCCGGGAAGCAACTCCCAAAGCGAGTCCTGCAAGACGCGTAGAAACGCCTCTGACGCAGATTCACCTAGCAAGACAATATCTGTGACAGGCTGGCTAGCGAGAAGTGGCTGCCAGTCAAGAATAGCCTGTCTCACTCTCCGCCAGTATGATGCATCAGAGCCGGATGCATTCCCGAAGCCGAGTCCCGGATGAAGATCAAACCATCCCACAAAGCCCTTCCTGCTTGCGCGAAACGGTGCCAGGCTCAATGTCAGGGATGCGTTCGTGTACTCAACACCAAGGACCCTTGAACGGGGTAGTTTACCCTCCTCCACCGCGCACAGATCGGGCCGCCTGTAGTTGTGGCACAGGCCGATGCCATGAGCGGCTGCGGCGGTTCCGACAGGATCAGGTCGAATGTCGGCAACACCGTCGAGCAGAAGGTCGAGGCCAGCGCGACCGGCCGCTGCATGCATCACATCGTAGAAAACTCTCTGGTCGGCGGTCCGGAAAACGGTCAGTAGTGCGCTGTCCATCCGCAGACTATGCTGGGAGGATATCCGCTGCATCAAAGAGGAGAGAACTCCATGCGCAGCATCAACGAGATCCTCGAAAATGACGTTCGTGATCTTGGCTTCAGGCGTCGAACCTGTCTCGAGGAACGACTGCAGAGCGTAGTTTAGCATCATATCTCCAAAATGACTGGCATCAACCTTGGCAAGATTTGACGTGGTTCCATTGTGGTATCGCACTGCGGATATACTGTCGTGAAGTTGTGAGCCAGGTGCGGGTTGGAATATGAGGGCTCAGCTGCGTTGCTTCGGTGCAATTCCTATCAGTGGGTCGGCCATGTCGGACGCTGCCAGAGATACGCGTCTTGATACACTCATTCCTTCGTGCCAGACGAAGAAATACCACTCTCAACTACCAGACCAACCTGCAGGATTTCTGCCACTCGAGGCATTCACATCGCAATCTTCCCGTTTGATGAACAGCAAGAGTTGGGAGGCGGAAGGGTTCAAACACCACGTTGTTCACCTCTATTTCACTCGCAGATGCGACTTTGCGGTCAGCCGCCCACTTGCGATCCGTGGTCCGGACAACCGCCATACGCCCACCTGTTGATGGGTGGCGGCGGGCTGCCGTTTGTGCTTGTGCCACCGACGCCGTGGTCATCCTTTCAACGAAGACGTTGTGACCTTGCGCCGCACACTTTTACGACCCTGCAAATGGCGAAGGCACGAGACCAAGGGACCCTTAGCTTGCCAGCGCCCACAGCGTCCCTTGATGAAGCCTGTCGATCAAACATCATGGCCATATTTGATCAATGGTCGAAACGCGAGTCACCACCACAGCTGTTATTTGATGCGTTTCGCATCCATGCGCCCGAGTTTGCCATGTTATCGCTGGTGCGCGCTCGCGACTATCTCGACTTTAGCGAGTGCGAGATTCGCCTCAGGTGCGGCACAGCGCGGATCAGACTGAGCTTGAATAAACTCCCAAATCCCCGCACCAACCGATTTCAACTGGTCGTATCTTCTGCTTAAATTGTGCGAACAGTTGTGATGAGACACTAATTGGCGCGTTTTGCAACTGATGCTTCGTCTGTGCTTGATCGCATCGAATGCCACAACATGAGCCTTGGGTGTTTCGCATTGCGGTGTGACCTGCTGCAGACTGTATCGGTATGTCACGGCTTGTACCTGGATCACTGGGCAATGCGACAGAGCATGCTGTGCTGCAATTCCAGCGTCTGCCTAATGACAAGATCATTGTTGTGCTCGGTGCCTATGCAAGTCATTCTAAGAATATTTCTCATTGTGCAAAGACAAAGAAGAATGTACCACGGCCTGGCTGTTCTGCTCAGCTGGATCACCAAAACGATTGTACATTTCCGAAACATTTCACGTCACTGACAATAGCGTTGAAACCATGGCTCAGCTCCTCGACATCGTCTACTTAATCATGTCAGGTCGCCCTTGGTCCATGGCCGACCGCGACGAACGCAAGTCTACCGACACGTCGTCCTCCTGCACACACTGCGCCCAACATCAAGGAAAATTCTTACGGACAAAACCGTCTGAAATTATTGAAAATGTGCTACTTGGACTGCTTCGTCTGCAGTATTTGCAATGTCGAAGAAGGCAAGCGGCAGCTCCGGACCTGCGCCGAGGGTCTGAATTCGATAGGTAATGACGGCAAGCCCAGCTGCGCAGACGCAAGAATCGGAGACGAGGTCCCTGTTCAAACCATCGAGACGCTATGCGCAGCTTGTGTTGCGCGTGCGAGAAGATCTACAAGTCCGACGGACAGGACGCCCCTTGAGCTCCAGTTTGAGACTTTGTTGAAGATTTGCGAAGAGAAGCAGTGTCCTTTTAGACCGCCGGAGGACGTGCCCCTTGAGCTCCAATTTGAGAACTTGTTGAAAATTTATGAAGACCAGCAAGCTCCGCTTCCAACAGAGACGCGGGAGAGCGTTCACAACAAGGTCTCATTTTCGGAAGGTGATAAGGAGATGGCCGGCTGAGTAAAGATAGAAGTGCAAGGGTGCGGTAAGAGAGCTATCTGGCGATGAGGTAAGTTCCTTCCAGCCATTTGATTGGTATAACTCAATATTGTGATTAAGATACTTTGAACAATTTCCTGAAGGTAAGGACAAGCAAAGAAATGTGTAGTATGAGATAGGAGACCTCAGAGAAGATCTTGTAGTGTAAGTTGAGCGTGCGACTTACTTATCCAGAAAATCCTCTCCACTCGCTCGCCAATATCATGTTTGCCAATTCGACTCCTTGCGCCCAGTGAATTCCTCTTGATCACGATTGGAGGATCCTGTCCCGATTGTTCTCTGGTTGCTGCCTCCTCGACGCAACTGTCTGCCTCGGTCAATCTCTGTGGGCATACTGGCCGCAGTGGCGCCCGCAGCAGTTCCGGGTCCAACACCGACGAACCAGCTATCGTTGCCATCCTGTCGTTCTAGTTTCGCCTGTCTCTGCGGCTTTTTCAAGCGGCCAGAACAATCGTCCTCCACGCCGAGCCCCCCCCGCTCCGCCGTGCTGCGACACCTGCGCCCGAGCACCCGGATACGGCGGCAGATTGAATCTAGCAAACGCACCCCACCCGTCTTCGGCATACGCCGTCGTCGGCCTCGGGCCCGGCATCGGCTCACTCGGAACACGAGGCGACACGGCCTCTCTGCTCTCGCTCGACCGGGCATCGAGCTGTTTCCGCAGCTCCGGCTCGAGCACGGACACCGAGTCGGTGTAATTGCGCAGCGAAGACAGCCGTTTCGGGTGGTCGTCTGGGAGGGCATCCCGGCGGCCGGAGGATGCGGGGCTGCGGTTGTCCGATGCCGTAGATGCGGCTCGGTGGTGTGGGTGTTCGGCGGGGAGTTCGACCGGAGGCGGGGGGATGGCGGGGAGGCTGCGAGAGGTGAGTTCCGTGACGCTGCGGGAGTGGCCTTTGCGGGTAGGCAGAGGGGCTTGGTTGGTGGAGGGGGTTCCGTCCAGGGTGTGGAAGATGTCTTGGACGAGGGCGGACGCACGTGGTGTCGAGGAGTGCCCGCTCGTCGGTGGCGGCATGACGGTATCGCTTTGCTGAAATGTAGCTGGATCTGCGGTACCGCTTTTGCGTGATTCGTTGGCCGCTCTTTGGTCGCGGCTTTGGATGGAGGCTACGGGTGGTGCAATGTTCACGCCGCCCTTGCGTTCGTCGCCGTTGCTGAGTTGGGAGGCTCGTTTGTATGGTAATGGAATGTTGTCAGATGGAGATCCAGCTCGTGAGATTGGGGTCTTGGGATTATGGTGCTCGGCCGAGTAGCGGCCGGCGTATGTAGAAGGACTGATTGGTGAGGTCGGATCTTCATGAGGAACGGAAGGGCCGACACCGTCAGGAAGGA
This sequence comes from Cyanodermella asteris, assembly GCA_900618795.1. NCBI lineage: Eukaryota > Fungi > Ascomycota > Lecanoromycetes > Ostropales > Stictidaceae > Cyanodermella > Cyanodermella asteris. Next base: position 512,226 of record UYJD01000003.1, on the reverse strand, counting down.
CGGATGTTGCTCCAGGTTGAGGATTGGAAAAAGGCGCTGGAGGGCTTTGACCGGAGATCATCGACAAGCTCGCGGTCGGTGTTTGCATATTGTGTTGTGGAAGTTCCGGAAGGCGAGGATGCATGATCCGCTGGTCAACACCGTACTGCGCCCCCACCCCTTCGCTTCTTTGTAGGTTCCCATCTCTTGTTGGTGCGGATGGACCCGTATGGGTACTTGTTCTGAGTCGCTCAGTCACCATTCCTGCCCTTTCAGCCTGCAGTTGTCTCTCCTGCGCTGCTTGTCTCCATCTCCCCGCTTCTAGCTTCATCACCACGCGCTTGATCTGCCGGGTCGTTCGTCGCCGGTCCCAGAGTACGCCGAGGGCAATTGTGGCAGCGAACATGAAGCCAAAGCTCAAGAGGAACCAGATGAGATATCCCGGATTGCCGATGGTCTTGAATTTGACGATGAAAAGAACCAAGGAAACGATCGTTGAGATGTATAAAAGCTGTGTGATAATGATGGTGAGGCACCACGTGATCCTTTCATTCCGGAGGGAGCGTTTGTCCCTCAGAGTGAGTGCAATCTCGCCCGACGCTGCACTGTCAGAGCCTCTGCGGTCAGGCTCATCGATTTGCTGTTGCACTTCTGCAATATAGGCCGCCAGGTCATTGGCAGAAAGTTCTGCCGGATTAGTGCTTCGATGACGAGCCATAAACCCCGCATGAAGAAGAGAATCAGCGCCCACCGGAAGGGTCTCGGTAGGTTTCTCGCTTCGCGGAGTCCTCCATAATAACGGAAACGCACGTTTTGACATGCTTGACTGGATTAGGTTGGTAAGGAAACAAAAAAAGAGCGAGAAGACACAAGGAAAAGACAAATGTCGCCTTGTGCGTGTTCGGGCTTTGCAAAGGCGCAGCTCAAAGAAGCTCCAAGAGCTCTGACAGTGGGAGTGACGGAATCATGGCCTACAGGCGAGCCGACTCAGATGGCGGATTGCGGGATCGTAGCAAACTTGGGGTGTTGAGCAACCACGTCAGTGCGTGCAATCACGCGGGCAATGATCGGAGGCCGTTTGGCATATGAATAACTTACGCGACCCGAAGAACGCACAATGGGTCATGCCCCAATGATAGATCCGCGTCCCTCAGAGCTCGATGAATCATTGCAATTTGGGCAGTACCTAGCAAGACATGCCGTGCACTTGCTGGACACACAATGCCTGCTCAGATGAGGGTATGTAACCAGCGAACAGCTCGAGGCGAGAAGAGTAACAGGAGAGACTGACAGCTTCCCAGCTGCTTGGTCCAGCAGCGCCAACCACGATGCGTCCCAGGAGTGACTGTGAACAGTCGTCTCAGCTTCAGTCTTTTGCGTATCGGCTAACCCAGCAAGTCGGAGACATCCGAAGCCTGCGCACAGTATGCGGGGGAACTACCATCTGGAAGCTGCTCTGGTTACAATATCGAGTGTTTAGTACGACGTTCGAGAGCGTATCGAAACCTGCCATCAGCTGTGCAGCTGTCACGATCGAATGAGGAAATGTAAATCAAGTCGATGGCATTGAATTACATAAGCACCTTTTGGGATTTACCCCTGCCCAGCCGAAGAAACCTGCATCCAGAGCCCATAATTCGGCAGAGCATCGTTCAAGAGTCATAAGAACCCTTCTTAAAATGCACAGTCAAGCTGTTCATATTATGAAAGATTTAATCTGATGGCATTTGCCAGTATGAAACACAAAGATTTGTTTGACATACGGACCGCGCTGATGGTGTTACCTGGAAAAAGGCAAGGCAACATTGCATGCAGCACAGGACCAGGTCTTGTTCAGATTCAACTCAGCTTCTCCAGCCCGAGGGCGGATACTGACACCTGGCACCGCGAGAAGGTGTGAATCCGTTGCCAGGCGAAAATGTATGTGGTAGTCAATCAAAAATTGTGCCTTGAGCGGACGACTGCATCATATCCTCGCAACCCATCTTACCTCCGCATTGCGAAGGGCAAGATATAGGCCGCGAGCGCATGAACAATATGATGCAGCAAAGGTTGTGTTGAAGTGAGGGCAGGGGTGTCCGCGCCAAAACAAGGTAAGTTTTGTTCAGAACGCAGCTACTGCCCCAGCAGATCAATGAGTTTGGGGAAAGAATTCGTCTTGGCTTCGCTATGCTCAACAGCACAGCTACTGACACTTGACACCGCGAGAAGGTGCGAATTCGAGTCAAGCAAAGAGTAAAGGGCAGTGCCTAGCAGACAGAGTCTGCAGGCAGAAGTCAACCAAAGACTACCCGAAGGTAAGATGTTTCTAGCTACTGCCCCAGCAAAAGCATGTTCATTGAGTTCGTCTTAGCTTCCAGATGCTCAAGAGCACGAGTACTGACGCTTGACACCGCGAGAAGGTGCGAACTCCAGTCAAGCAAAGAAGGGAAGGGCAGTGCCTAGCAGACAAAGTCCGCAGGCAAAAAGTCAACCAGAGACTACCCGAAGGTAAGATGTTTCTAGCTACTGCCCCGGCAGAAGAGATTTTTCTGGAGTCCGTCTTGGCTTCGTCATGCTCAAGGAGCACAAGGACCGACGCTTGACACCACGAGAAGGTGCGGACAGATGGTCAAGCAACAAGGTAGAGGATAGGGTTGCGTCAGCCGGCGGCAGTGTAAAGACCAGCGACACAGGAGAGTGAGGCGACCGAGCGAGCTAGGTCGACGACACTCGAGTTCCAAGAAATGAACCAAAGCGATTGCGGCGAGTAGCGCGCATTCCAGCGGCTAAGCTGAAAAGAACAGATACTACACTTGATCTTAGCCAAAGAGGCGTAGGAAGCGTGATGAGAAGACGTTGAGAAGGGGAATCGAACAGGCTTATATAGACATTTGGAGGCTGCAAGCGTGGGGGAATGAGTCAACCGGCTTGTAGGCAGACAGATCGTGAGGTCAAGGAGCCGAGTCTGGAGTTTGCCATTGGATGGAGTTGTCCAGCTGGTTGGACAAGCCAGGCAGAGAGCGACTCAGTCAACGATGCCAAGAGGACGGATCAGAGGACTGCCATTGGGCTAAGCTGCGACTCATCAACGGCCGAGTCACGTGACATGGCACGAAGCTGCCAAGGCCGGAGCGCGTCTGCGAGGGAGCTCCGGAGCTCGACCAGAGCCGCGATGCGCTTTTCGTAGCAAGGTATTTCCATCGTCTGGATTGATCATTGCTCTTCAGGATCCAGTGGCCAGTATTCGTTTCTCCACCATGAGTGCACGAATCCAAAACACGGCCTTGCGATGCTTGCGCCGACAAGTCTCAGGTCGCTTCGCTGCACCCTTAACCCAGTCGCCGTCATGGGACAGGAGAGTATTACAACAAGCAGCTCCGGCCCGGCAACAAGCCTCGACAGCGCCACGTCCAGCCAACACCGAAGTGAGTCACGGCAATATCGGTATCGGTGATCATGTGGACGCTGCTGACGTTGCTTGTACAGGCTGCCAAGTCCGCCCAGCAAGCACCCATCTCAGACCTCAACAACGGCTTCTCTGACGCTCCCTTACCTGTACCAGGTACGGAAGCAGCACCAGTAGACGAGTCATTTTCGCCGGTCGACTGGACCCGATCTTACCACGGCCTCTCTGCAACACCCTTCTCTGCAGAAGCTGCCGCCATCTTACAAGCTCCGATCGATCCAGAAGACGTGGAGATCAAGCCGGACGGCATCCTCTACCTTCCAGAAATTAAGTACCGCCGCATTTTGAACAAAGCATTCGGTCCAGGAGGCTGGGGCTTGGCTCCTAGAGGCGAGACGATAGTGACTGGCAAGGCAGTAACAAGAGAATACGCCCTTGTGGTGCTAGGCAGGTCAGTGTTGGAGATGCTCTCCCTACGCGAGCGCCCGACAGCTCGATGGACTCGAAGAAAGCGACCGCTTACTAACAATCGTGCAGGCTGGTCTCAATTGCTCGTGGTGAACAGGACTACTTTTCTCCCGAGGGAATCCCCACGGCCAGCGAGGGCTGTCGCTCAAATGCGCTCCTAAGATGTTGCAAAGATCTGGGAATTGCCAGCGAGCTTTGGGATCCCCGATTTATTCGCAAATTCATGAAAGAGCAGATCAAGGAGGTTTGGGCTGAGCACCAGGCCACCAAGAAGAGAAAGAAGCTGTTCATTCGGAAGGACGGTATGGTCGGATACCCTTGGAAGGAGGTCAAAAACTAAACTGCGCGACTTTTGCTTGGATAACACTTTTGCCTCGCGGCTACGACCATTGATGATACCCCAAATCAAGAACTTCCCTCCAGGACTCCCGAGCTCGTATTTCGAGCGACCTACGCAATGTGTTCAACGTTCGAGGTGGGCACCAAGCAGGTATGGAATCAGGGTCCAGTCTCTTCTCTCCCACTGCTTTGCTTTTGCAATATGGAGGGTTCTCAATTGCCTGTCCCACCCCGCAATTCTGGAGCATTAAGTCAACCTGATTGGTGGCAGAAGGGTACCTACTGATATGCCAACGTATGCCTCGACCTTCCTTTTGAACGTCCCCGCATGTGCGCGGAAACCGAGTCTGCAAGCAGCGAGTCCCTCGCGTCAAAGGAGGTCAAAGTGAATGGTGGTTCAACTACATATGCAGGTGACAGAGGCTGGATCGTCATTATAACTTCTTCGGTTTCACATGAATCACATCAAGCAGTTTCTTGAATTATGGACTTAGAGCAAGCATCTCAACACAATTTGCAGCCGAGCATAACTCCCACAAACCTCACTCTCGACGCTGAAAGTTGACATTGCTGTATGCTACTCGAATCTACCTGATTTCCCAACTATGGATCTGGCCACGGAAACATTGGCGTTCAATTTGCAGATCGACCATTTGTTACAAGATCTTCGGACCCGCCATTTGGCGCAGCATGGCCATCAGCGCATGCAAGATGACGAGTTGGCCGTTCACATGCAGTTGGCGGAATTGTACAGATCCCGCGCGAACATAGCGCAGCAAAGACTGGCCGGCCCTGGCGGAATTGCTGACGATGCGTCCGGCCAGCGTGTGAGAGATGGTATTCGCCGTGACAGGGAACTAGCAGATAGAGAGATGGTGATTTTACAAACAGCTGCCAACAACGGTGGAGCATCGAGCTCGGATATCGTGACTCGGAGCGAGTAAGTGCCCCAAATCCCGTGTACCCTTGATTGAGTAGTGCTCATCATGGACAGCAACAGGAGTGACAACGCTGCATTAGAAGCGCCACCTCAATGCATTGCATGCCTGGAAGCGAAGCCGAATATGGTCCGCCTGGGATGCAACCACCATTGGTGCGCCACTTGCCGGATCGATCGTTTCAAGGCGGCAATGAAAGACAGGGCCCTTTTCCCACCTCAATGCTGCAACATCACTATTGCCCTGACAAATTTCGAGCCACATTTGGAGGACAAGGAGATTCACGACTTCCAAGTCCGAGAGCTAGTGGTGAAAGACGCCAACCCAACCTACTGTCACAGTTGTGGGCTATACATTCCCGCTTCGAACGCTACCGGCGGTCAAGCATCCTGCGTCTGCCATGAGGTAAGTTGCACGGCATGCAAGCTCAGCTCTCACCCGGGTGCCTGTCCAGAGGATCCCGCGACGCAGCAAGTCGAAGACCTGGCGAGGGAGAATGGATGGCAGCGATGTTCGGCCTGCAGCGAAATAATCGAGCTGAGGTACGGTTGTAACCACATGACGTAAGTTGTTGTGATACTCGCTCTCGATATCTGCGCTGACAACAAACCAGATGCCGCTGTGGCTGCCAATTTTGCTATCTCTGCAGAGCTATCTGGAGGACTTGTCGTTGCCCACAGTATACTGCGGGAAACCATGTCGAAGCTCAGCAGGCCGCGGTTCGTGTCGCGAACAATCGTTTGGATGGTCATGTTCCGCCTCAAGTTCAGATTGAAGCTCGGCACGAAGCCGATCGTGAGGCCCAGCGCCAACGCCAAGTCCGGGAAGCTCAACGACATCGGGAAGCTCAAATACATCGGGAAGCCATGGATGCCCGTCTCGCACAAAGCAGGCTGGAGGCTCGACTCGAACAGGAAAGGAGGCAGGCCCGGCTTCAACAACAACGAGATTCTCGAAGACGCCTTACGGAGCTCCGAGCGCGATGCAACCACCGCGGCTTTTTGCAGGAGTATGGTCTGAGACGTGATCATCGCTGTGGAAGTTGCAAGGAGTGGCAAACCGGATCCATGATGAGTTGTCGACATTGCAGGTTGAAGATCTGCAGACCTTGCTCGCAGACCCTTGATATGATCACCGAGCCGACCGACGCATCAACATAGGAAGACACTAACGACGACTTCAGCGAGATTCAACGACTACTTATGGGGCAGGGTGGTAGCTAAAGCGGACCGGACATGGCACCATGCAAGTCTAATGGCTGCGAATTTTTGACACGACTTGCTTACAATGACGAATGGTCAAGCTAATGTGTGAGAAGGTATGGACCTGTGGTGTGCATAAGAATCATTCAGAGACAATATTCCAAGGGCTCTCTTCCTGATTCAAGTAATGGTGACTCGCTAGCCATGAAAGAGCTCGTGATAGGATATAGACAGAACGCATTAATGCGTAAAATGCAGAATTTATGATCACAGTGTCGTCTCTATAATCTGTTAGAGCGACTGTCTTTCTGTACGACGGGACGACTTTCTTACGAGTGCTCTTCGCGATACCCTTAGATAGAGTCAAAAATAGATCCACCGAGTAGATCAGGCAGCCGTCAAGGAGGAATCGACATACTATCAGCCCCCATTACGCGCATCGTGCACGAGATTCAGACTGACCCTTTGCGCGTCTCTCGGGCGTGAGAGGCGCGAGACACGAAGCATAGCGCCGAGGCCGAAGCTACGATATGGGCTGGTGCCTTGGTAGGGCAGAGCATTGCAGAAAGTGACAGGGAGCAAGGCGGGTAATCGAAAGTCATGGCGCTCGTACGATCGAGAACACGTCTCGATATAATGCGTTGACTGCTTGAATATCAACCCTCAATAGTACCCCGCGAAGTACGCTAGTACCAAATTCTATAGATACCTATAACAGTGGTGATCGAGGAAGATACGGAGGTAGTCGCGTAGATAGATGTTCCAAGACTTGCGCGACGGCTTTTTTAATTACCCGCCTCGGGAGTTTTTGCGAATCAGCGCCTGCAGCAGCCGGGCCCGAAGCTCAGGGCACCAGCGTACGCGGATGCTCCGTGGCACATCGCAGGCTCCGACATGAAGCTCAGGAGCTTCGTGAAGACCGACTTCACGATAAGACGATCAGGTGTATATAGTTCGATGGGATTTCCCTCGACGGACCCCACGATGCATCACTACCAACACAATTCAAGAGCTTCACCATCATTTCTGGTCTTGACTCAAGATCTCCGAGCCCAACACTACAATCACGACATCCGTGAATAACAGAGTTACCAATATGACTTTCACACCAAAAATCGCGATCATAGGTGCCGGTCCGGGCGGCCTTACCCTCGCCAACATCCTCCAACGCAATGGCGTTTCCTTCACAGTCTACGAAGCTTCCGAGTCTGCGCGCCACTCCGGAGGCTCACTCGACCTACATCCGCACGACGGCCAAGAAGCCCTGAAGCAAGCCGGGCTCTGGGACGAATTCGTCGTCCACGCCCGACCAGAATCAGACGTCATGAAGGTCGTAGCCAACGACGGGAGGGTGCTCTGGGACGGCAACGGCCCCGAAGCATGGAGGCCGAGTTCCGAGGCGGACAAGTTCAATCACAGGCCGGAGATTGACCGCGGAGATCTCATGAACATCCTCTTGAAGAACCTCGAATTCGGCAAGCTTGTTTATTCGAAGAAAGTGGTCGAGGTGCAGCGACGAGGCGATGGCAAACACGCGCTCAAGTTCGCAGACGACAGCGTCGTCGACGACCTGGATCTAGTCGTCGGCGCCGATGGTGCGTGGTCCAAAGTCAGAACCCTCCTTACCGACACCAAGCCCTACTACTCTGGCATCTCAGCTGTCGAAGTATGGAAGAATGACGTCGAAAACACGAATCCCTGGATGTCCGAATACCTAGGCGCAGGCAGCCTCTTCTCCTTTGGCGAGGGCCGCTCGATACAGATCCAACGCATGGGCGACGGCAGTATTCGAACTTACGGTTGTCTGCGCAAACCAGAGACCTTCCTACAGGAGTGTGGCATCGACTGGACGAAGCCCGACAGCGCCCGCAAAGAATATGTGGAACAATACTTTGGCGACTGCGGCGAGGACCTCAAGCGCGTACTTCTCGAAAGCGACGACGAGCTGATTACACGACCGCTGTACATGCTACCTGTCGGCCACCGTTACGCACACCAGCCCGGTCTGACGCTCTTGGGCGATGCGGCGCATCTCATGACGCCGTTTGCGGGCGTGGGCGTCAATGCCGCAATGGCGGACGCAGTCGATCTGGCCAGGGCGATCACGGCCCATGCGAAGAACCCGAAGAAGCGTACACTGACGCATGTCGTGCAGAAGTATGAGGAGGCCATGTTCAAGAGGGGCACCAAGTTTCAGCAGGAGACGTGGGGGAACCTGAACAAGCATTTCAGCAAAGATGGGAGTGAGAACTTTGCGAAGATGTTCAAGCTGGTATTCAGCAAGACGCCGACAGCTGCCGTTATTCGGAAGGTCGTAGTCCTTGTGATTCAATTCTTCCACTGATGGCGGGCTGGACTGTGATTGTATGTATTTAGCGAGGCGTTGCGGCGAATGTATAACTTGGTTTGTTCGAGATCCATCATACATACGAGTCATGACTCATGTTTCGTCTAGTTTCCAAGTATCAATCCCGCCAGAAGTCAAGCTGCTGCTACAGGTCTCTTCCAACACAGCGAGAGCAGCATTAACCGCATTGTTCCTCGTTTGTTGGTCCATGTCGCTGGATCTGTTACAAACTTCACTTTAGTCTCTGGCCTGAAGATCAGTGCGTAACTCGAGCCACCGTAGTGGAACATGCCCAGCTCATCGCCCTTTTCCGCTCTGTCACCAGTTTTGACACTGACCTCGCAGCTGGATACCTCAGCCCTACCAATGTACGAGACAACCATCAAGCCAATGTCGGGGTTATCGGCCTGAATGTAGATGAGCGCACGGGTCGCCACAGCAGAGGTGAAAGGTTGGCTCAGGAAAGGCGCATTCGCGTCCGCGCTGCCGTTCTTGAATCCTTCGTAGAGGATCTCGGCAAAGTATGTTCCGGGCACGTGCTCAACTCGAACGATCGTGCCGGCAACAGGGGCGTGCCAGCGATGGTAGCTTTTCGCGGAGAGGAAAGCCTGGTATACGCTTCCACCGACGAAGTCTTGCGTATAAGCGCCATTGTTGAGCATGTTGCTCAGCGAGTAAGGTTGGCCTTTGAGCCAAAAAGTATCGTACCATTGCACGTTCTGTGCGTAGCGTAGTGGCATCGACTAGCAACAGTTGACAATCACGGAATCCACCGGGTCCACGGGCCGGACGCCTGGTCGAAACTTGCGTGTGAAGAACGAGTCCCATGACGAGAAGCCGTAGTCGACTTGTGAAGGATCGCAATTATAGATCTGGCCAAAATCCGCGGAGCTGGCGCCCTCTCGGGCTGTCCCAGACAGAAAGTCGAGAGCGTCTTCTGAGAGCCATCCTCCAGGCTGTGTCAAGATCTTTTGAGAGGCCGGACTGGAAAGGAAGTCGCCCCAGGTGTTGAGAATGTCCTTGAGGGCCCTGTTCACTTCAGGGCTCTGAAAGAAAGAGTACCCGGAGCGAGTGCCCGCAGGCCAATTGAGGATTGCTGCCATTGGAGCACCGAGCATGCCCATCGTGGATGAGGGTGATTGTCGTTGGTAGAACTCTGGACCATCTTTGATGATTCCATTAATCAATCGAAGCACATGATCAAAATCACGAACTTGGGGTGTTCCGATAGGCGTCTCGTTGTAGGGCGGAAAGCTCAATATCTCTGTGAACATGCTGGCAGCCAGCTTGCTCAGACCCTGATCATTGTCCACGAGGGTTTGAAAAGTGGCGACGGTGGGTGTAAAGCCTGGTTGCCACCTGCGTCGACTTGCTTGATCTTTCGTGCCAGCCACGCAGAGAGTGATATATGGTCAGGCAGCCAGTTGCAGTGCAGGTGATTCTTCAAACCTATGATGTGCTGTTGGGAGCTGTTGGTGAGTATTGTTTGAAGCTCGAATCTGGACGGGTCTGTTATGGAATCGTCGACGGGAACATGCAAGCCATGGGCGGTGCTCAGGGTGGCAAGAATGCCAGAAGCCTAAGTTGGCAATGTTAACGCGAGGTTCTACCTGCATTCGCATCGTGGAAATAGGACCCACCCAACAATATCTGACCATCCCCAAGCAAATACCGGAATGAAACGACAGAGGGTGAAGTGGTCGTAACAGGCGCGAGTTCAATTGAACTACCGACCAAAGTCTTGGAGCCTAGTCAGTCTAAAGAGAGAAACGATCTCAAAAAAATTGAGTCTGACTTAATCTTGCGGGCTAAGGAACACTGTCTCGGCGGCAACTGTATTTCATAATGGGCAGCTTCGTCAACAGCGGCGATTGATCGACCCGTACCATAAACCCATTGAACGCCCTACAAAATGGTGTCTCTCTCAGCCTTTGCAAAGAATAAAATGAGCTCTCGGAAAGTCAAAAGCTGCCTTGAAGAGCTTACTACCGATGATCACTTTTGATTGGATCAGCGGATCTGACTTGACACGTTTTGCTTAAGTTCATATCCGCTGCCACCGACCTCAGCGTACTGAACAACCTGAGCTACCTCGCTCAGGGAACGACATGGTGACGATTGCATTTAAGAATATTGATCCGTACTGTAGAATGACAGCCACGTCAAGCTCAAGCCAGGGTCGATAGCGAGAGCGTATTTTGCACCCGTGCTTTGCAAGACAAACCATCAACGAACAAACGCAAGCAGGGCATTGGCAATCTTCTCCGTACGTGATTCTTTACACCCTAGTGACAGGAAAGCTCTCGGACCAACGCGCTCAAGTAAGTCACGCTCTTGGTGTCGCTCGACGCGACAGAGCCGTGTGATGCGCGTTGGTTTCGTGAAGATCAACTAATAAATGCAGTTGTAGATGGGCCGCACAAACGTGAGGCTTGGCATCGTGACGTCTCCACGAAACCTTCAAGTCAAAGCGCGTCCGAAATTTATGACCCGCCAAACCTCGAGCCTTGCACCGAATTCTTACGGTCATACACTGCTTGATTCGCCACCATGGGCGACAGCTACCGTCCTGGCAACGGAAACGGACATCCAGATGATCCAGGCAGGTACCAGAGAGGTCCTCCGCGCGCTCCGCATAATCTCCCACCGCGTCCTCGCAGTCCTGGCTACGACAACCACAGATACAACCGTCGCGACTATGACTACCGCGAGCCTCCTCGTTCCTCTGAAGATATGCGCCGCTTTGGACAGCCATCCCAACGCAACGACTTTGACTTCACCCCTATCAATGGATACCCGCCACAATACCCACGTCGTCTTCGCGACGATATCGACGATACGGCTGCCAGACGTCGCGGCAGACAAGAGGGAGGTCGCAACAGGCAAAACCATGGAGGCGACGGACGTGGCAACAGACAGGGCGGGTACAGAAAGCCTGGTGCATCAGAGCGTAAATTGCTCCAGCTAGACACTCGTGAGCGCACGCCTCCACAGCTCGAGGGCATGAATGAGGGCAAAGCTGGCGTTAAGTACGTTGACCTCATCAGCTCCGACGAAGACGAGGATGAAGCTCAGGGCGATGCGCACAACCCGGCCGTCGAACCGCCAAAGCCAAAGTGGTCTAACCCAGAGACATACACTGCTCTGCCTCCACCGGACGAATCGCAGCGCAAGCGCAAAGATGTGGTCAAGCTCATCCGCAAGTCTCGCATGGATCCGACAGATACTCAGGAGGTTTCAGCAAATGCGATCGCTTCAAATGACGACTTTATCTCGCTGGCTTTTGATGACGAGGAAGAGGAGACGTTGGTCAAACCGGATGTGTCTGGTGCGTCGAGACCCATCAAAGCTGCTACCGGCACCGTGAGGCAGTCAAACCCCCAGCCTACAGCCCCCTCACATTCGATGAAACCTGCAAATGTTGAGATCACTACCACGGTGCAATCAAGGTTGAGCTCCGCGAAACGAAAGAGAGCCGATAACGATGAAGATGATCTCGAGCTTCTTAAGCTGCGACCTCCACCCAAATCTTTGAAGAAAGGACCCATGTCAAGAGGTTTTGTTACAGAAGAATGGCAGTTTCGCGGCACTAACAAGATGAATGCATGCCCTTGGTACCGTCCTCCTGGTCTGCACAAAAGAATGGCAAAAGCTCTTTTACACCAAGAGATTCTCGACTTTCATGATCTCATAGCGCCAAAGAAGTTTGAGACTGTCGTCCGTCGAGATCTCCTCGCTCGTCTCGAAAGGTTCATGGACGATCTGTTCCCAGGCACAGAGGTGCACGTCTTTGGCTCCTTTGCTGCAGGACTGCATCTCCCAGATGCTGATATGGATGTTGTTGCAATATCGGCCGAGTACAAAGCACGTGGGTACAGGTCTCCAGTACTCTGTCAGTCTCCCTCTCAGATGCGTAAATTGGCGCTTCAGCTTCAACGGGCCGGCCTAGCCGATGCCAACATTCAGGTCATTCCCAAATCAAAGGTACCAATCATCAAATTTGTGGATAGGTTGACCTCAATCAAGGTCGACATCTCTTTCGATAATTCGACCGGAATAGGGGCGATTGCAACTTTCCAGCGTTGGAAAGCAGAATTCCCGGCCATGCCAATCATTGTGATGGTGATCAAGCAGTTCTTGCTCATGCGCGGTCTGAATGATGTTTCGTGTGGAGGTATTGGAGGCTTCACCATCACGTGCCTCGTCACTAGCCTTCTACAAAACATGCCACGGGTGCAGACGGGCGAACTTGATCCTTTGACCAATCTTGGAGAGATTCTGATCGAGTTCCTGCATTTGTATGGATCGGAATTCAACTACGAGCGTACGGCGATTCGAATGGAACCGCCAGGCTATGAGAGTAAACAGACCATACTCTCGACCGGACAGATCATGAAGGCAGACGTTGGACGACTGATGATTATCGATCCCAACAGGCCCGACAACGATATATCGGGCGGCAGCAAGAACGTACAAACGATTTTCGACAAGTTTGTGGAAGCCAGGCACAATCTCATGAATTCTATGAGCATGACACAGAAGGCCAACCACGGAGGATCAGTTGTTTTGCTTGCTTTCATGCTTGGAGGATGTTACGATTCGTTCTTGTGGTATCGCCGCCACCTTCGACGCATCCACGAGCAACATTTTGGACCGGTCACGAACGATGATTGAGATGGAACTTACGACCCGGGAGGCTCGAGGAAGACTCGATCGGACTAATCATTAGCGCAGGCGTCAAGGCGGGTTTAATTGCATTTACGGATTCACCATCCACGGCCTATGGCTTATGCGTTGTGCATACAACTCGAGACGGCGTTCAGAGGATACGGGAAGATACCCCTTTTGCTTGCGTTTTATCGACAACACGACAACGGCCCGAACGTCTCTCCTTTAACCGTGCGTCCTGACTAGGGAAATAGACGGCCTCTTCAAGACGTGAATGGCACGAGCGCAAGCTCAATATGATATGCTTCTTTTTCTACTCAATCTTGATTTGCATTGACATTCACAAATTTCTGGTTCGCCGCGCTACTGACTGAGTATAGATGATGCGACATCCTTCGCTCTCCTGACTTCGAAAGGTCGGGCTCTAGGACGCTGGGAACGACGGCATCAGGCTCGCTTGATGCCATCATACTCAGTGTCCTCAATGCTTCCTGGAGGCACTGCCTTTCTCGTTGTGGCCTGGCTTGATGCCCAGCCACAGAGACGGAGACAGGCCCGCCTTTGCGATGACTTCTACCTGGTTCAACGATGATAGTGATTACACTGTTGCCGGTTACCCGCTCTCACGTCAACACGAGATCCTTCGAGCGTCGTTCGAATCCACAACGTCGGTGAAATGGTCATGACCGGTCCTGAAGCACGTCCATGTAAAACCAGTATTACCAAAAAACAAACAACATTCCCAAACATGTCAGATACGACGCCTTTCGAGAAAAGAAAAAGAAAAACGAACCGTTTAACAAACACCCGTCAAGTTTTCACCGCCATGACAGAACAAAAACAACGATACAACGTGCCGGAAGGATTTGAGTTCGGATCGACGTCCGACCAGGAACGAAAGCTTCTTTCCAACCTGAGGTGACCATGCTCGGGATGGACGTTTGCCCTCTTGCTACAAATTCACACGGGCAAGTTTCACCCAAGAATCCTCTCAAGCAACGCCACAAGCCAGCAACGTACGAGTGTTTTTTTTTTTTTTTTTGTTCTCCAAAGGAAAAGAGAAGAATTTTTTTTTACTCTCAATCCACTCAAATGTCCATTGCCGGAATCACGTGTGGAGAAAACGCGTGATTATTGCGGAGATGCCTTGGTCAGCAATCAGACCATCTCAAGGGGATCTAGGCACCTCGGAACTCCATCTTCCGCTACACGAAGGAATCGATTTTTTTTATGGACGCATCCATTATCGACCATTCTTTGTGCAAGCGTGCTTCTAGCTGAGGGTCCGTTGCGACATTGCAACATCGAGAACACAGCATGAATGGCGGCTCATGCGAGGTGCGGCCGTAGCGTCGTTTCGGCATGCCAGCCTTTCCCGCTCCGGAGCTTGCGATTGGGAAGCTGCATGGAAGGACGAATTGAAAAGTCGAACCGTTCGAACCGGTGGAGCGACGTTGTGACGCCAGTTCCGGGCTACACGGCTGCAAATCAGCGGCCTCTGAAAAGCCAAAGGGCAAAGCATGGCTTTTTTGAAAATTTTCCATATATTGCCAACGGTGCGCTACTGAACATGATGTCGGTGGTGGCACTAGAATCTTGGATGATGATGTTGATGTTCAGCCTGTCAGGCTCTACGAGCGGGCATGGTGGCTGACAAAAGTATGCAGGGCACTGGCGTGGTGAAGAGGGTAGCGTCGGTTGGCTGATTGTTTGTATGGCTGGCTTTGCCTAACCGCGGTCTGTATTGGACTGAATTGAAATCGTTCGTGGCTTCTGACTTGGATCATGTTTGTGGCGGAGCATTAGTGCGCTGGTAGGAGGAGTTAGTGGCCGGATAACCACAATATTGACGTACACTGCATCCGAGGAGTGTGACCGTGTAGAAATTCCTACTGTCTTGACCACATCCAGACAGCTTACTGCAGAGTCGACTTGGAGGTAGACAAATGGAGTAAAGCAGTGGAAACGGTCCCCAGCCCGTGGGACGGGGCAGAGCTCACTCGAAGAAGCTAGAGCCGCTTGGGAAAGTCGCTGTACCTCGTGGAAAGGTCGTCGCTCGTTGCATCGAGGAACAGAGTTTGAGCCATTATTCAAGCATATTTTGCAACAAGCCCGACTCCGTTCGTCGTTCTGCTGAAAAGCCCGCGTTTGGTGGCTTGGCAATGCAGGTGGGCGGGCTCTTGTCGAGGTTAGAGGGGGCTGGAAGCAGGATTGGAGCACCCTAGTGGATGGAAGGCAGTCCTCAGGTTAAAAGACTGGGTGCGGCTAACGGCCACGAGCGGGAAACCACAGACGAGCTCGAGCACGATGGCGTATTTGTCGCTGAACCATGACTCTACAAATCTTTCAGACTGCGATCTTTACTGTACGCCGCTACGCTCAAAGTCAGACAGTAGCAATGGTGGCAGTGTGCACTCACATGGCCTGGTGTGGAATTGCTGTGGAGGGGGCCGCAGATCCGTTCATTCGTTTTGGAATTTCCACTTTTCCTTACAGGATCAGTGTGCGTCCGTGGTTATAGCTCGGCTGGACCACGTGCATGAATTGGCCAAGATGCAAGCCTGTGTTGGAACGCGCTCCTCTGAGTGCTGTTAGTGGACAAGAAGCTCCTAATGCGGTGAGGAGAGGCGGCCCGGACAATTGCTTGTGGATTTAGTGTGCGGCCAGGCTTATTCTCGACGCCCTCAGATTCTGCAGATCCCAACCTCTGCATACGGACGGAGCGACGCGATGCGGACTATTGTGACAGCTCCCACTTCCGACAAGCAGTGGTGAAAGCCTTGCAAGGATAGAGTTGAACGAAACCGCGGCGGGCCGCAACGTCGCCCTCGTCGTTTTCCCCACGATCAGGTGGGATCGCGGCCGATGCGTAGGAAGAGTAGCGCGCCAGAAGGAGCCCCATGCTCAAATCCTGCTGTTTGCTGGTCATTGTCCGGTTAACCGGACAATACTTGATCCTTGCGAGGCTGTGTTATACCCGTACTGTACTACAGTGTCATCAATTCGAGTAGACTTCGGCGGCGAGCGGGCGGTTTGTTGGTTCACAACGGCCAAACAAAGCTGGCCGTAAAGCGAGACAGCGGGACAGCGGGATGTCCGATGCCGTCTGCTAACGGGCTGGCCGAACTGCCGCTTGTTGACGACTTCGACAGTGCAAATCATGGCCTGCTTCTGGTCTGAGGTGGCGCAATTTGTGTCTGAGGAGCGGCCTGAACAGCGACCTGTCGGCTAGTGGTCAGTCAACGCAGCTCCCATGGCCAGACGACGATCACTCCATATATTGAGTACGAGAACTTCATCACGCCACTCAACGAGTTGCCTTGGAGAGAGTGCAAAGTATTTTCACACTTCCCTTCCAGCCGAGTCCACATTGAAGGCGATCACCGCTCAAGGCTTCATGGGCGGAATCGGTTGCTATAATACAGGTAGCGAGGAATGAGCTGAGTCTGGCAATGATTGAAGCTCGCTTCGGGGTGCCTTCACGACACGAAGTTTTCCTGTCGATCACGTTCATGCAGACGCACGTTCCACAGCTGAGGCTATCTGTTCATTGACGTGAAACGATACAAACACACTCAGGAATTGCGTCCGTGAACTCTGATAAGTCAGCGAAGGATCAATTCGACCTCCATAGATGACTGTAGGGCGGAGACGACTCCTCAGGTTTGCTTAATTCTTGTAGCAATCCGCCCGTGACCTTTTGGATGGGGCTGGCATGTGGCATCGAGTAGCAAAAACGCTGCAAGTAAGCTGCGTGATCCACACATCAGAGATAATTCGTAGACGATGTACTTTTGATTCACCGCCCGTTTGCGTTTACAGCTGCGGAGAATTTCTGTTCTTTTTGCGGACAGGTTTAGCACTGAATGCCCAGGAGCTGAAGCTGTCTTGCAGCGAAGTGCTGCCTGGAGTATCCACACGATGAACGAGAAAAGCTTGCTGTTCCTGCTTGCCATGGTAGCTGAGTCGTGTACAGAACTGCTGAGATGTTGCGTGGTGCCGATCGCTCAGCTGACCCTGGCGAGTAGTAAGCATCATTACACATACATGTCGACGCAGTCAACAGCCAGCATGTGCTGAAATGGTCGATAGTGACGGTCGAGATGCTGAGCAAGCACGCTATCCTGTCTTCGCTCCTGCCTGGCGATTGTCTACACCGAGGCTGCTCTTGCCGTGAACCAGTACCCAGTACATAGGTAGAGCCCGCACCTGCCCTTGGAAGCCCGGCGCTGGATGCAAAACTCCATTCAATAATCGCGAACTTGACGTGCGCTGAGAATCCTTCAATACATAAGTAGTCCAAGCTTTCCGCTGATTGGCAGCAGCTCAGCTGCTTTTGAATCCTTCCGCGCCACTCGGTTCCTCAGGGCCCACAAAGGATCAATCAGGTGATGTTCCATCTGGTGCTAAAAGTCCCCGCATGTCTCTGCCCGTCTCTCAAAGCCGCTGATCGACGGCCACGTTCCCCAGAAAGCACAAGCAAGAAAAGTGGTGAGACGCCATCTTGGCCATCCTGCACAATCCCGCCGGTTGTAGACACCCGACATCTGACACCTCTCGGGGCTGGCCGCGCTGCCGTGCCGTGGAGATGCTTAAACCACGACGCGAAGGATGGAGGATTGCGCAACCCTTTAGATGGCCGCAGGGAAGTGGAACACCCGATGTAGTCGAAACCGAAATGCTATATGTGTGAGCGAAGGATCATGAGGACTCGACAGTGCGTGAGGGTTTCTCCACGTGGCGTGTCAAAGATCTCTCTGTGCAAATCGCAAGTCATATCCGGCCATGATCGTCGCGCCTTCGACTGCTCAGCTTGCATGTATGCCTGCAAAGCCTCGAGGGCTGAGCCATGTGCGCACATCACTCTTGTAATTGGCGAGAATCTCGTCGGAGGATCTCGCTACATCCCCTCACCCGTTCCCGTCTGAAACTGCAAGTCGTCATTTATACAATGATGCAGCCTTCCTACCTGCTTGCCTGTTGAGATTCTCAGTCACAAAGTCGTCATTCCTGCGACTGTATGTCCTGTTGGAACTTCGGCATGCAGCATCAAACAATCCTTCCCAGAACCCGAGAGCACTTGTAACCGAATTGTCGTGTCTACTTCCTGATGGTGAGTAATGGAAGGCTGACTTAATTTCGCCCTGAAATCATCACTACTTTCGTGGGAGCCGACCCCGAGCCGACCAATGGCGGGCTGGCACGCACTCAGCATGAACTTCACAAAATGGGGCGTCACAAAGAATGCAGGTTTTGGCCTTCCTTTTGCGTCTCAGAATCCTTCGGATCACGAATTGAGCCTTTCCCCATCAGCAGCTTCGCAGCCTTAGCATGTAGCCTTGTGCTTACGTCCACACCGCATTTTCACTAGGGTGCGCAATCCTATGCGCTGTACGATTCGATTCAGGGCTGACCACCATCTTATTCTTTCGGCCCCTGCTCGCTGCAGCTTCGGCTTTGATCCATGCTAGCTCCAACGAATCTTTCCTCTGGGGGCGGAAGGCTGAACTACAGGCTGGAGACGTGGGGTGGGCGGCATGGCGCGGCGATTGGAAGACTTGACGTGCTTGATGGCGGCAAATTCCCCATCATCGTCTGACCGGTCTTCCGATGAGCCGATCAATCTGCTCTGCTAGTCATTGATATCAGCTTCTCGTGTAGCTCCGTATTGGTGTAGGCAGTGGCATGAAGTTAGTCCGGCCGTAGTAATGCCTTGTTCGGACGTCAAGTCTGCTACCGCTTCCAGCCGGCGACAGGGCATTCCTTCATATGCAATCACGCAGAGTTTGTTGTGTCCTGGAAGCCGTGAACAGGCAGCGACTCCAGTATGCCGGTCGTTGTCCATCTCCTCGGCTCGATGTGGTGTTCTGATTCAGAACAAGTTCGGACTCCAACGTTCGCCGTATCGGTTCGAGGCGGGCGACCCACCGAGTATGGAAAAGATGATGTCTGAAATGTTCGAGACTGCTGCAGGTCTGCTGCACAGTATTCGAATGTATTCGAACGCGTTCGTTGGCAATCGTACTTTCATCGGGCATCAAATGCCGAAATGGACGGACTCCTTCCTTCTACCGCTCATGTCGACTGTCAGCGTTGTTACATGCCGCACATGTTGGCACAGATTTCAGACCATTGTGCGAGACAGAACTAATGGGCGTCGGGTCGTTTGTTCTACTCCCAATTCGAAGGATGCAGCTTGTCGACAGATCAATTCGGCTGTTTCGGCAGAGCAAACCGACTCCGTGAATATTGCCACTTTTGGCCTCCTAGTATCGGAGGTCGACAGTGAAAGCGCAGTTGCGAACCTCGTCCGATGGCTTGCGAATGGCCATCGAAGCTTCCACAAACGCAAGAAGCGGCGAAACAACTTTCGGCAAGTGCCCGTGCCGTTTAGGGAGCCATTCATATGACTTTAGCAATAGATCTTGCGGTCTGGATGGACCTCGAGTCCGATAACGCCATCCTCTCGGTGCTGAGTTCAGTGTATACGATTCGGTGCACCGAGAATCGCTTACCAAGCCGATTGATCGACCTTCGCGGTGTCAATCAACGCGCTCAGCAACTGCGGGCCGAGCCTTCTTGCTTGAAGACGCTGGTGGTCTGATCGGCACTCAAACGCACTGTTTTGGGGATTGGTGAGAGAGCTTCTAGCTTGGCTTAGTATGATCATGCAGAATTCGTGACTTGTGTTAGAAGCAGTGTTGAAAGTTCTGTAATGCTCGGATGCCCAATCAATCAACGCTTAAAGTTCCACCATTATTCAAACAAAGTGTCGTAGGCGAAGTCCGCAATCTGCAATGTCCTGCATGGTCCTGAATGGAGCTGCAGATTAGCCGTGTGCTTGCGATTTGATCTTCGCAAAACTTCCCCGAAAGCCTGGAGATGTGTATGCAGGCTTCCGTCACCTGCTTGACAAGGGTCACGTCTTCAACCAGACACGGCAATGCTGCCACAGAAGTCAGGCTACATTTTCTTCAACGATTTCATGGGATGACCGCCAACAGCGCACATTGTCATCATTCTGAGTTGTGATCAATTGTGAGATTGACATCCTTGGAGGTAAAGGTTCTGGATGAGCTTGGCATGCGATCGTCGATAACTCTGAAGACTTCAACTTCACACCACATTTTTGTGCCACCCAAGTGATACAAGGGTCTTGGAATGGTCGCTAGCTCAGTTGACAGCACTTGTCCGTCTTGGCCCGGAGACAACTGGACTCCGGCTGATACCGCCAAGGGGTTTTGAGAACCATCTAGTCAAGGTCACGGCTGTCAAGAACGACGCCACCCGTTATGTTCATGCAATTGATCTCCGGGACACATGTTGTAAACAACTCACGAACAGCTTGAAGCTTGCGAGATGTGCTTACGTGGCGTCCAACTCAGTCAAGCCCCGAGCGCGTGAGGCATTCGGCATGGGGCTTGGCTTGCACATCAGGCCAGGCTGATCAGAAGTGGCACGGCACCGAGCGATACAATTTTGAGAAGGACAATGCAGCAAGGATCCCAGCCCACGCAACGGGGGCCGGTGTCGGATACTCGCTCTTCATGTCCGACTCAATTGTCGACCGCGTCGGCCAGCAGAGGACCACCTGTTAGTCGATGCCGGGACCGCCTGGAGACTCTCCGGATGACGCTTGCAAACCACGCCATTCGTGAAGGGTAACCCGATTCGGCCTTCTCGCAAGTTCGACCCAAGCTGTGGGTGCCAAGGTTAAGCGGTGTCGACGACCGACAATGCGCAGGGTTTGAGTGTCAGACCAGATCGACTTCTCGCGCTGACGAGATTTTTTCGTGTAGTTCATTTCGTGCAAGTCAGACCACACATCGCCGGCTTGTAACAGCTTGCTGTACATGCCGGCCTGCCTGCGGACGGAGAATATGAAGTGCTTGTCAGAATTCAAAGACTCACTTGGGTCGATGCGGTTTGTGGGCCTGAGAATTGGCGGGTGATGAGCTAAAGTGCCTAGTCGCAAGCTTTTGCCTAAACGGATCAAAGCGGGCTGACAAGTCGTTGCGCATTCGTTTTCCTGTCTACCTTGAATGCTACTTCCGTGAGTAGCCTCCTACAGAAACGTGGGTAGGGCATAGCAAAGCCCTGTAGATAGCGATTTGTGTCAATGGCTTTACGCGTCTAGTGGCATCGCCTTGCCTTGCAGATTAAACCACCAGAGAGCATGAAGTCATGAGACGCGCCACAGCTGTCCCTCGAAGCCTCGGTGTCGCTCTGGTGGAGACGTGCCGCTCGCATTGCGTTCATCACGCGATACTATCATTGTAATCTCTGATATGCAGGTAAAAGGGCTATTGCGGCAGCCCCAAGCCTGGCATCGGGTTTGCCATGTTTCGAGCAGCAAATGCAAAGAAACAGGTATATGACACTGACCCCATGAACAAGGCTCGATCTCCCAGAGCCGTGTCTCATATTGGCGCCGTGGCGAGCGGAGACACAACAACGTTCGTATGTACGGAAAGTGTAATTTGGCAGCGACTGCTAGACTTTTCGGGCTCGTCAGCCGGAGGTACGAGGCTGAGAAGTCAACCCCCGGCGTCGTCTTTTCGTAAAAAGGGTGCTCGCACTGGTAACGGCTCATCTCACAGCGGCTCTTTTCAAGTGGTACACTACGAACAGCAAACCGGCTGAAGGTCGTGAAGATTGAACAAGCAACACCTTGCGTGGAAAGAAGACGGGCCAGGAGCTCATCCCACGGGCAAGAATCTCTGGTACACCAACCGCAAGCGCAAGCGGCTAAAAGAGTGGCTCTACGAATCGGGTGATATGCCAGCCACTCGATATATCCCTATTCGCTTTCTGTTCTTTTTCCCTTCGTCGGTGGTTGTCGGTCCGGTCAGCCAGCAGAAAGCCAGTTCTGAATGTAGATTCCAGACCAAGCCTCGTCGTAATTATTGATCGTCATCACATATGCGCGAAAGGGGGAGGGGGGCCAACGCCGACGAGGACAGCGACAGAATCGTAGCCTGGTAGAGGGTAAGAACGAACCGCAGTTAAAAAAAAAAACATCGGTCATCACGCGCGCCATGGCGGTGATGCTGACGTACGATGTCGCTGACTCGCCCACTCGTCTCTCCATGATCATCAGCAGGAGCTCCGTCCAACATGAGGTAATGGTGGTCGTGAATCCTGTCAACCAGTTCAGCTGAGGCTCCACCGCTCCAGAGGACAAACACAGGTGCGGCAGCGAGGCCGTAATTGGGCGTCGTCGAGGTCAGAAAGTGGATACAGCCTCTACAGGGCGTAGTTCGTAGTCGTGTAATACGGTAAAAGGGTGGCCCGCAGTCCGCAGGGGCGTGACGCCGATGCTACGGAAATAGCCGCGACAAATGCAACGCAAGTGCGGCTGTCTCAGATGTTTTCTGCAGCTCGTTCGCTGGAAGCTCTGCACCGCCTCCCCATAAATCCCCCGGACACTCGAGTTTCAGAAACGACAACGTGGGCGCCACGCAGCAGGAATCTCAGTCAGTTGCGGTGGCGGAGCAGTAAGAAGGAGCAAATGGCACTTGTCAAGGCGGGAAAGTGTGGGTCTGTAAGTATTTTGTATGCATCATTGAAGCTTTCGTGGTCCCCGATCCAAGTAGAGACTCTTTCTATGTACAAGCGTTTTTGCTGCTTCGGGTATCATGCCAAAGGGCGTCTGTGCGCAGAAAACAGAGTGCTTTGGTGAGGAAGAAGGTGTAATTTCCCCGAGTCGGGAATCAGCCGCGCCGCTCAGCGCCAAGTCCGAGCTAGCCAGCCTCGACTTTCTTGCATAATCAATCCTCGAAATCATTCTCATCCACCAACGCCTCGACGCCTCGCCAAATACCCCTGCCGGCTTGCTGATCCTTGCCTGCCTTCCAGCGTAATCAATACTTCCTCCCGACAGGATCTTTCTCGGCGGCAAACTTGAGGCTGCCCTGTAGCGTGTCCGATGATCCAATGCTAGCGCTGATGCAGAGTCGTCTGGGAATATTTCGAGCGAGATGGCCGCCCACATGTAAAAGCTCGTCCAAACGCCTGGTTTTGTCGCCCGTAGAAAATACAATTGTACTGCGTAATCTCATCTGCTTCGTTTCAAGTCGCGAGCTCTCCGGTCACCTCCCATTAGCTGTAATCTTGCTCGCTCCTTCCAACTCGTAAGCAACAGGAAAGTCGTTAAGATTTGGAGCTCATGCTTCGTGGGTCCACTGGCCCGGTGCGCCACCGACAGCCATGGTCGGTAGTGTTCGGCTCGGCTGCAGAACGTGAGGTCTGAAGACGCCCTCTTGTCCGTGCTCCCAGCTGTCCATGCCCATAGGGAAGTACTCGGTGACGAGCTCGGCATCACTGCCGACCGTCTTGGGGTAGCCGGGCACGCTGTAGCTCGAGACCATCGGGTAGCTGGTGGCCTGAGTGGTGGGGTGGTGAGGGGCAGGTTGTCCAGCGTACATCGGTGGCCCGTTGAAGGTCGAGCCGCGGTTTCGCGGAAGCTTCATCGGGCGTTCGAGAGACGAGGGAGGGACAGAGCTGCCTCGCATGCCGGGAACGGACAAATGAGGCCCGGAAGGCTCAGGCGACTTGCGCTTCATGCTTGGTGTCCGGCTCAAGGACAGCTCTGGCATGGGACCCGTGTAAGGAGAGACGGGGGCAGTGCCCGGGAGCGAGCGCTGAGGGGTCATGGGGAAGCCGTGCTCACTCATGGCCGGCGAGCTTCGCCAGTCCGAATATGATGCCTGAGGAGCCTGCAAATCACCGGTGGGAGGAGACATGCTGAAGCTGTACTCGCTGGGCTCCCTTCGGCGGACGCCGTCGACGGTGCTGCTGTGACGGATAGCTGGCAGAGCTGAGATGGACTTGCGCATGCTAGCACCAGAGCCCGAAAGGGGAACGTCCTTGCGCTGCTGAAAGTTCCTGGGAGAGCGGCCACGGACAATGATGGGGCCTGAGAGGGCATCGCACAAGCTGACCTTGGTGCCGTCGCTGAGGGTGGCAGTGACAGACAGCTTGATGGTAAAGTGCTGCTGTAGCTCACGTCTTCTGCCGTTGTTGGCGGTTGCGACACGGAACTGCAGGCGTTTCCAGGCGATAGGGAAGACGGTGTACTCGCTGTCGATGTCGTGCGAGGTGGTGGGATCCAAGGAAATGTTGGTCGGCTCCTTCTCGCTCTTGTCCTCGGCAGGCTGGGGAGGGGTGCCTGCAATGGGCGTCTTCCACGGAACGCTGATGATCTTGACTGGCGAGCCCTCGACAGACTCGGTGGCACTGATGGTCAGCTCCTGAGAAGTAATTGGCAGACGCTTGCCCTCGTCGGCCACGGCGTACTGGAGCATGCGCGGCATGGTCACCGATCCAGAGATCTGGAAAAGGTTCCTGCGGTAGCAAGTGAGCTCGGCCGGGACGCTGGTGTCACCGGTGAGCGCTGCGCGGGAGGACTCTGAAAGAAAGAACATGCCGTGAAGCTGAGCCGAGATGGAGACGGAGGAGTGCTTCATGGAGTAGTCGAGAACGTTGGTGTTGGTGGTTGAGGGCTGGAACGAGAGCAGCTTGTTGCCGCGCTCTATCGACGGAGCCTCTGGTGAGCCGTTGCGAGACGCAGCCTCGTTGTGCATGGCAGGAAACTCCTCATGACCGGCATGGAAGGTGTACATTGGTTGCTCGTGCTTGATGTACTGGGGCATCTCGCCTCCAGGGCTGGTAGGAATGTTAGCACCAAGCTGCAGCGTTCGAGGGCGCAAAAGGGCAGACTTACGTGAGCATACCCTCAGGGTAGCTGTAGGCGGGTTGCACGTTGAGCATCTCGGCGGTGGTAGCGTATTGGTCGTGTGCAGAGTTGTCGAGGAAGTGTACCGACATGGGGTCGTAGGACTCCATGACAGCGGCCATGAGTATATATCAAGGTTGGGCGGGTGCGTGATCTGGCAGAGGACGGGCGTGGAGTGCTACCCAGAATAGCGCAAGGGTCATGCAACCAGATGTAACGGCAAGGGCGTTAAAGTTGAATGAACGAGGGTGATCAAGGGCCGGTGCAAGAAGGCTTAGTAGTTTCGCGGTGGATACTCGAGAGTCGTTGGCGAGTATGTATGTATGGATGTATGTGTGTGTGTATGCGAGTGAGGAGCAGAGTCGACTGCTGGGAGAAGGTGAAGACAGGTCTCGCCTGTCCGGGGTACGACTTGCAACGGAGAGTAGTAGATGCGTGTGAAAGATGCGAGCAAGGTCGATGAGATGTGGGAGATCAGCAGAATATGAAGGCGTCGTGGGTCCGGGCAGAGCTGGACGAGGGTGAAGGCAAGCACGGCCAGCCATGTGGCGTGGACAGCGTGTGTGTCTGTGTGTGTGTGTGTGGATGTGGATTGAGTTTACAGGCCGATACACAATTAGACCAGCGTTATTTTACTCGACGGACCACGCTGGGGGAGATGCACATCCTCGAAGCTCCTGGAGTGGGCCCCCTGGTACACTGAGCGATGGACGAGGCCGCGCTCCCAAAGGGGCTACGCTCAGCGCAAGGGACGAGAGTGAAATGACGGGAGAGCAGGAGAGCAGGAGAGCAGACAGCCTGCCCGGGGCTCGTGCGCAGGCGGCGGATTCCAACGCAGGCAACGGGGGTGGCCATGAAGCTACCCGGGCGTCAGCAAGCGCACACCCACGGACGATTCCATACGAGGCTAGTAAGCGACATTATTCCAGTACGCATGTACCGTCAGAAACACGGCGGGCGATCAAAGTCTGTTAGCATACGGCGAGACAAGATCGGCACGCGCGCCTCTGACAAGCCCTTTGCCTTTTCGGCATCGATTTGCACGCAGCGAGGGGCGGAGAAGGTTTGGAAACACCCACGCCAGGTACGGTACCTGCTTGGTGCGTCTGGTGGTGGAGTTGGTGGTGGTGGAGGGGGAGGGGGAGGGGGTACAGATAAACGAGATGATGAGATGGTAACTGCCAGATGTGGCCAGGAGCGAGCAGACTTGGGACAGCAGTCGACGAAACAAGACAGGCAGCACAACACCTCGAACGATGCTGTACGAGATGCTGTCTCGACACTTGGGGTGAGTGTGGAGACACCAAACCGGGCGCTCTGTTCTGTTTTCGACCGTTGACCCTCCCTCTTCACTCCTGCGCCTCCACGGCGCGCCATCCACGGCTCTCGCAGGATGTGGTCTGCTCATCCCCCGAGGCACCAACTGGTCGGCCCCGGTGAGATTGCGATGGGTGAGCAGTGTGGCACAAATGCTCCGACTCAACACGCCAGCTGTACGCACCGAGTGTCTTCTGCTGGAGGAAGCGAGGTGCGAATAGAGACTGGCCGGTTTCGCGGCCGCTGGTGGATACACGTGGACGACAAGTTCATGGACTCGGGTCTTCATCTCGCATCCATCTCGAGCGGGCCGCCCTCGACGCTTCAACGTTCCCTGTCGACTCGGCCGCTTGACCCTCTCCATCGCGCGGGCGCCGGGACGCTGCCGTCGATGGTCCTCGTCTCTGCATTCTTCTTCCATCTCGCTGCGCTCCGTCTTCTCGAGCCATTCTGCTGCATGGCTGTGCCGTCTCTCCAGGCGGTCCATGTCTCGGGCATATACAATGCTGCGTGAAGCGCATGAGCGGCTGGCTCATGAGTGTTTTCCTCGACTTTGCTGTCAGGTAAAGTCTGTCAGTATGTATAAGGTCGTCAGCTCTCGTGCACTCTTCGCTCGACAAAGGACTGCCACACTACTGTTCCAGGAGTCCAGTACATGCTCGTCCGCGAGACTCGATGCCAGCCTCGCCCGCCCGTGCACCCTATCCAGGCCGTGTACAGATCCCCCGGTACAGTATCGACGGCCGATCGCAGTTCGTGCAAGATCGTCCTGAATCGTGCTGCCCATTGGTGGGCCGGCTCGCTTTCTTGTGGCCGTGATCAAATCACAGCCGACGGTCGGCCCCCAAGCTAACGTCTTTAATTGCTCCGAAACACAAACTGCTTATTCTTAGTTTGTGGCTTGCCCCCCGGTGCTTGCTGACCACCAACACGACCGGCCAAACCGCTTATTTTCTTAGCGGCCGTGCCGATCTTCTGCCAATGCGGCAATCACTCGTCTTGCTCGCGAACATGCGTGGCGGCTGACAGCATCCTGACCCTGGTGCCTTTTGCTCGCCAAAATTCGTCATCTGGAGCACCTGAGGCTAATGCTTTCTGGCCGAGAATCTTGTCCAAGGTCAGGTCTGCCACCACCTTCGTCACCACTGCAAATGCGGTCAGTGTCCGCCTCCAGCGCCAGGCTACCCGGGCCGAACACGGCGGACTCTGAGACAGGCTGCCCGTTGGATGTGGGGACTGCACGCCGCTGCTGGCTCGAGGATCATGGAACTGGAAGAGACGAGGAGGTGGCGGCGCTCGACCCTGCGTCGACCCTTCCATGCACCTGCCATGTGCTGCGCTGCCTTTGCGCTGCCCCGTACAATGCTGTATGAGGGCTGTAAGGTGATCTGTGTGCCGACGCAGTCTCTCTCTCTCTCTCTGTACGAACCCCTCGGTCTGCCCTCTTATCGCTACCAATCATCAGCTATCATGATCTCTTTACCCACGGACCGGCTCTACACCGACCAGCCTGGCGTATTGACCCGAGCTAGGACGATGGCTGTTCACACGTGCAAGCGTCGCATTCGAGCACACCTTATCTGGCATAACCGTAGATCTGGCACTACTTACATCGACACACTGATACAGTAGCTCTGAGTGGGAGATGCGTGCACGGCAACGATAAGAGATGCACCTTTGCAGATACAACGGCCGGCGCGTTTCAAGCTGCAACGGCGGGAGCCGCTGCTTGATGGCGTGAACTCGTCGCAACAGAGGACAACTAGGAACTTACCTCCTCCGCGCCGCCGCAGCTCGGATAAAATGCGCCCGTGAGGCAAAGCTAGTTGTCGCAAGTGAACCACGTCTTTTCACATTGTTTCCGGCCTCATTTTTTTTTGGCGTAACCGGGCGGAAGTTTGGGCCTCGGTTCATTCGGAGACTTGGATGGTTCCTTAGGTCGCCGTTTACCCGCTCTTATCCGTTCAAGTCCTGAATGCTCGTTTCGGCTCAGCTGTGCGACTTTGTCCTTAGTATCTTCGGTCTTGGAAACTCGCGGACGGCGGTCCTGCCTGAGCGGGGAGAAGCTTCTTTAAGAGACAACAAAGCAAGAACACGATGACAGCCACAAGAGACTGTTTCGAAGCAAGCACGGTGGTCGGGACCAATTGCAAACCAGAAGGACTGGGGTTATGATGGTTGATAGGATAGCCTCGCGTGTCTGTCCACTGCTGATTAGGCAACTCTGATCCATTTGCTTGCTTGCTTCCTGCTGCAAAGTATATTGAACCTGCTTTCACAACTTCGACCTTGGACGATTGCCAGCTATTGTGCTCGCCCCACCTCATATACAGTGCTGACGACTGCTCTTACTCGGCTCTGCGGCCGAGGCTGTGGTTATCCTGCTCGTAGTCTAGCTCTCAGCCCCAAAAATTTGCAACACGTCAAGCATCTGTCCACCCGATCCGGCCATGTTCGCGTACTAGCCACCTGTGATTTGGTGCAGTCTTGATAACATTCTATGTAGACCCCAGCGCTGAGCACATGCTGCGGTAGGTGCTGTTTCAAGCAAGCGAGACGTATCCGTTTCACTGATAAGGCCAATCCGCACCAAGCTACAGGCGGCCGGGGCCCTCTGCACCGACGTCCTAGCCGTCCGGCACGATCGAGAGTGCTCCTGAATTTTACTCATCGCCATCTGCAAGACTGCTGATGCAAGCAGGTGCACATGGCGTCGCTTCAGGCGGGTGTGTCGAATGCAGCCCGCCCTCCCCGGTTATCTGACATGCTCGACACCGCAGGCCTAATGATGAGCGACCGCACCCGACCGGGATCAATCTGACCTAGCTTTGCTGGCGTGGGACCGGCAAAAGCGCGTTCTTGTCAGCTTCTGCTCATCTCCTGTGCTCGCATTGCATTCTTCGCGAGTATCTAGGAGCGTCGGCAAGGATGCTGACTCGGGTCAGCCATGAAACCCGGCTTGGAGCTGACTCCAACTCCCAATCCCGTCCCCGGCGCACTGACTACTGACGAGAAAATGCCAAACCAAGACTACCTGTAGCCACCGAGGGGCGGTCGTGGGGCTGATACTCTCACCTGGCTCCTGTCGAGCCCTGTTTGACCATCAAGTGTGGCTTATCCACGTTGGACTTGAAGCTTAACGAGCCAACGTCTAACAGGGATCGCACAAGCCTTGCAATGACCCCATGGCTCCTGTCCGCAAAGCGTGAGATTCACGACAAGGAAGTCGCCAAGTCAACAACGAGACCCATGAGCAGGCCAAGAGCTTACTTGTCTGTGTGAGCCGACGTGTGCTTAGAACAAATCAGTCAACCCCTATGTACTCATCATCAATGAGCCACCGGTCCCTCGATGCCGCCCAAGACTATCAAACAATCCTACCGGCCGGGATAACCCCATCCGTCCTTGCTACTCGTTGGCTCGCTACTGGAAGTTTCTTGGCCCAAGTGTAGGTAATCGGCCGCTAATCGTGTCGCTCCAGCTGTAGGTCGTGGTGTCTCCTGCAACTATAACGGCTCGAATCTTCGAGAAGCATTATTGGCCGCCTGTTTCTATGCATAGCCTGTGAATCGCTGTCTCACTTGGCAAGCCGCGCTGATTTGAGACATACATGATTTTTCGACTTGGGCGCTTTAGAATGTGTCACCGGGCTGAGATGACGGCGTGTGTCAGAATGTCTGTGTTTTCGAACGCCTCAGCCTGTGTAGATCATCAGTCGATCTTTCTTGTGACATTATTGAATCTGGCCCACAGCCTGGCCAACGGCGTCCCTGCTTGTGGCTGTTCGTCTCACCGTGCAGACTTGATTGAGCGATACAGTAAGCCCCCATTATTGCGATTTGCAATACAGTAGATGTTTCGCTGCAGTACGGGCATCGATGTCGTCAAAGTGAAATTACGTCCCACGCGTGGTGGATGGTGCAACCGGCTTAATGATTGGGCGCAATTCCCAAAATCCGCGCAGCTTTCATAAAGTGAGCCGTCCGATAGGAGCGACAACGATTGCAAAACATACTTTGTTCTAGCGTCAGACCATAATGATGCGTGACTGTCCGCGACGATGATCGTGCTGGATAGCAAATGACCGATACCATTTGCGGTGAAATCGCTGCAGAACAAAATCTCGGCCCGCTCAAAGATTTCATTCTTTCGTACGGTAAGAAACAAGATTTGAAATGTAGCACGATCAATGCCAATCTTAGAGAGTGCAATGATGGCGCCACCTCACCTCCGAATTATGGCTCTCGTGAACAGGGCGACTCGTCGATTTACGTACATTTCAAGGCAATGCCATGTCAGCTCGAATGCCTGGAACGGCCAGGGATGCTGGCTGAACGGCTGGACCAGAGATTTGCATAAGCGCATGAAGTAGCTACGGATAGAAATGCGCTTCGCAGCCACAGAGCCTCAGGTGTTGTCTCAACTGCGACATGTTCAGTCTTACGGTCTTAAATGCAGGTCGACGGAGGCTTGACTGGCCGTAGTCCAGGCGCATTGCGGCCACGATGCGAACTGGTCTTCAAGTCTTGGGAAACGGTCTTTGCACAGTCGAACAGATGGCATATCCATGGAAAGGAGTAGAGCATGGCGCAAGATACGCTCGGCTATTGGGTGTTGCAGAGGAGCAGATGGGAGATAGCGTGGCGCCATGTGGAATTTTTGGAATATGTGGACAAGCTCCCGCCACTGCACCTGATTTAGGACACGGGAGGCCGGCTGACCCAGTTTGGGCAGGGAAGGGGCGACCGGCTAGATTGTTTCGGGGTCTCGAGAGCCACGTGGAGAAGGAGCGATGCGCCAGGCTGAAACACACACTCGACGATTGCTGAAGATCGCTGTTCCGGCCGGGCCAATCAGCGTCGGCGTGCCACGCTTTGCCTGCACGACGGCCTACTACTCTGCTCACGCGCGATCGCACACACCACACCACTCTTCGGCCTACAGAACCACAGTCTTTGTGCATCGCCGTTGTATGGATCCTGCTTCGACGTATCGGTGGTCTGATACGTGTATCGAAAGATTCATCCCGCATCCAGATAAGCCCAGCAAAGGAGCTATACTTGGTCCTGTGGAGATTGTGATCTCCTCCACATGAATCGCCATGTGCCCGCTCTCAGACGCCTTCGACCACAACATATCGATTACCATGTTATCGAACACACGCGAACAATGCTCCGCACGCATCGCGCCACCCGTCTGTATGCGCATGTCTTCTAATTCAGGCTCGTATATTGCATACGCAGCCTGTCAGCGACGGCGTTCTCTGAGTCCCCAAATGAAGCTGTAATGAGATCCAAGACCCCAACCTAGCCACCGAAGCTTCAGCGCCGTAATCCTACGGACATCTCCTCCACCGTAATTGTGAGATCCCTTTCTCTTGTCAGTCGCGTGCTATCATTGACTTTTCGTCCACTCGGAGCCGGCTGTGGCAGTGCATGCTGAATCTTGCGGTCTTGCATGCCTGGTTGCACCCCCGGCGCCGGCCGCAGAAGGACAGTGGCCTTTGTGAAACCTTTGCATATGTGGTCGAGCCGAGAGCCGTCAACTAACAGCTTCCAAGGGTCACCAGAAAGGCTCATGCGTAGATGGCAATCTTCGGAACCACCTACTTTGAGAAAAGAAGTCTGGCCTTTGTACGAAAGTAGTATAGTAGCCCCAGCTTGAAGAGACCTCGTGATCGACACAAGCCAGGGACAGACCCACTGTCCAACAAGTTGCAGGCCGTCATGCCCCCAGCTCTGCGCCGAGCGATGATACCCCTTGGTGGGTCTTTGTACCTGCTTTTTGGGATATGGTCTAGTCCGACCATCCAAGCTGCGCGTAATAAACAAATCAAATTCAGAACACAGGTTTTGACCCAGTTCAGACACCAGCAAAACAGCCCACGCACACATAACATTGACATCAAAGCCACCAGTCAAGAGTGATTCTAGGGAGGCGTATACACTGGCAGGACCGGATGAAGGTGGCTGGCAGCATCCTCTCCTTCCTGACGAGCTTCGTCGAGCGGAAACACGCTCTGTGGGCACGCGGCACACTCGCCTTTCGGTCCGGCTCGCCAGCTGCCGCAGGCCCGTAGCCTGCGAGGAATAGGGGAAGGGGAAAGTATTATTGCTCGCATTAGGAAAGAATAAGATTCGCCTCGCAAACATTGCGCAAAGGCGGCACAGCAAGAGAGAGCGCGGGAAAGAAGTAGAGGTCAAGGCAGAGCTGGATAGGATCCGAATATGATCTGGCCCCGAGAATCTCGAACATCGGGACTCGTCAGCAACTCGTGTGCTGAGCAAGTCCAGTCGCAAAGCTCTCGCCCGCAATAATGGTCGGCCACGGATAGGCGGTGGCGAACAGCGCGGCCAGGTAAGATTTCTTGTTGGTGGTGTTTGATCCTCGCATAAGCGCTTAGCGGCCTAGTCGGCGAGTCAATAGTCATCCAGGACTGCGCCCAGAACTTGACAATAGGGGCACGGGTAGCTCTACTTCTGGCTCACGAGGCATGGAATAATGTCGTTGGTATAATGAGGCCAGTGGGCTAGCTCAAGCATGAACTCAGCGGTCCCATGCCAGCGACCGAGTGCATCATGTACAGACCTTGACACCGGACTTCGAAGGAGACGCAGCCTGTGGGCTGATGGGCTGATGGCCGAAGTGAGTTGTCGACGAGGTTGGAGGAAGACGAACTCGCAACGATTGACGTTCTGTTGCGTGCAGACGGCAAGATGAAACAGAGCTGAAAATAGCCTGACAGTCTGACGAGAGCGGGCGGTGCTCACCCCTGACCCCACGGCCAATCAGCGTTGTCAAGACCGACTACCCCGCAGCAAGCTCAATTCAAGCTTCCTTCTGCCATACTGCGAGCTCACCACTCACGCCTTTGTACCATTTCTCAGCCTTTGCCTTCTACGCGCTTGATATGCTGGTCGGTTGTCCGTTAGATTGGTACCGCCCTCACACAGGACGCTTATCACCACGCCACTTTGTCGACTCTTTGCACCGGGGTCTGGTATACCTGGCAAAATCATGCAACAACGATTGACCCGACCTACCGTGTTCCTGCAGCGATCGCCGCCCGCTACATAGGCCTATGTCAAAGAGATGGTGCACCTTACATGAAAGCAATGTGCTTCGAACCTGGTGGCTGAAACCGCTCATGCATGCCTTTGGTGGCCTTCCGACGAGCGGACGATCAATTCTTTGGCTTTCGTTCCGAGGCTTTGCATCGGAACACAATTCCAGTGCCCGCAGGAGACGAGCAAGGAGATATGTGAAGTATGATCGGATCGAGGGCTGTTCTGCGTACCTCGCCCCGACCGAGCGCTTTCTGTTCCCCAACGTCGAAGAAGAGCCGGCGCTCGTCTCTCAAACAGGCTTCTGGTAATGCAGGTCCCAATTTCTGTCCAGACGACAGTCAGGTCGCAGAGCTCCCACCCGTGCGATTAAGGCTTTCGTCGCAGGAATGCCAGGAACCCGGTCTCTTCTTCTCTCAATAGCAGCTGGGCAATACGAGAGTCGATATTGCTCTCAGGCTCAAAACGTTGGTTCCTCCTGGTCAGACACTTGCCTTCGAACATCATACAACATTTTCTTGCTGGTGAGTCACCTAGATAGAGTCTTGAGTTTCATGTCTCGGCACTGCATTATATCTCTGCATGAAGCGGCTCCGGGGTGGGTGTTGCGGAAGTGAACCCATCCCAAATCCGATTAACACCATGTGGAAAGCCACCACTGAGATGTTCATCACCAACAACAACGAAGCGAACGAGGGGCCTTTGAGCATATGACCGATCACGTCTGTCGTGGACAGCCTCGAAAGATGAAGCCTTCCGAACAACACCTAGCCGCGCCTGAAAGGTAGCTGGGACAGCTTGATTTGCCGTCCTGCCATACTTCAAGAACTGCGTTGCGATGAATTCTCTTCGTGCAATTGCTCGTGGACCTTTGCTGCTGCTATATTTGCGGATCGCAGAGCTCAGGGATTAGCCTGGTTATCCGTGCGAGTCCGCAGACGAACACTCGTCCAGCGAAATACTCCTTTCGTCTCGAACGCAGCCTCGCTGACAACAGCCCTCAATCCTACTACCATAGCAGATCCATCTCAGGCGATCATAGAGCGCTTAACGGAATCGATTGCCAACGAAAGGCAAGATATCAATTCTCCGTGCGACGCGCCTCAGAGCTGAGCCAGAGGCGGCTGGCTGACCAACCTATGCACCAATGATTACCGCTCCGAGTCGCCTTCGCAACATGTGCCGTTCAAGTCCTCGGTCTGTCGATTTTTGGGTCACGGCAGTACAATTGCGCCCTCTACATTCTGTGTGATTAACAATGTCTATCCAAGTTGATTTCGGCTGAGAGATCCCTGCACGGTCCTGCAAATGCTTGCTGTTTCTAACCTGATGCGTGTTGGTGGCGCAGCCAGTTTCGGAGGAGAAAGTTCGCTGCACCGAGCACCATATCCTGAGACGGCACTGCAGTATAGTCACTGCCAACAAGGATCACGTTATTCCGCGCTGAGCTATGCTGATCGAGCTGGACACCTGGCCAACACAGAATGTACTTCTCCATGGTGGGTCAGAGTCGTGGTCTGATATCCAACTATACGGCTGTGGTATTGTGTATCAGGGCATGGATATTCGACAAGATCGCCACAACAGTGCCACAAAGTCATCAAATTTGACAAGGGATCCTGATTCCTGCATCCGCTCAACACACTCTCGGCATTAACGCCCCCGAGTCTCTTCCGTCATGGCGTGAAGCTTGCAAACGTGAGTGTCCGCGAAGCAATTATCTTGGCGTTGTAAGCACACAGCACATCCACTCGTGGAGAAAGCAACACAAACGATTCTTAGCCCAACGAGAACAGGATCATTTTCTTGGCGTGTCCTGAGCTTTAGAGTCCAACAGCCTATTCAACAGACATCATTTTGAGCTGTATTATTACCCAGCCATGAGAAATTGGGCGTCAGACCGATACGTTAGCACTTCCGCTGTCATTATGAGCGTGGCTGCAGTCATCCGGAAAGGGTCATGGCGCTGATAGCTGCTGATGGTTGACGGCCGAGCTTGAACGCTGGTCTGAGACTGCTAAGAGACTAAGACGTACTCGTTCGCAAATAACCAACGGCTTCCTCCCGCACGATGCGGTCATGCGCTGTGCGATGTGAGGAGGCAAGAGCGCTACAAGCGGCGTGGCAGGAGCGACTCGTCGCCAAAACTCAAAGTCCCACGCGAGTCGAACAGACAGAACGCGCGAGAGAACAAAGGCGAAAGAGGGAATGGGGCAGTAGAGTTTGTTGCTACGGATGCAACAGGTTAGTTTCGTCGATGCTGAGGACAAAGTGGCCAACACAAGGCGTGCCTCGTACGTAAGCATGGGGCGAGGTACATGCAGGAGTACACACCTGCATTTGCAAAGTAAAGATACGGGCTGACGTGGCGAGTCCCGTACCTGCACCAACACGCGTTCGGCATGATCAGATACCTTCGCCTCGGAACACACCGCGAAAACAACAACACATTATGTTAGCAGGCTGCAGTACATCACTCAGCCTTCGACATAATTTCCGAACCAGGTTTACGTAGAGCCAACAGCAGCTAATCAGCTGCACCTGGTGCACTAGCATCTCGAACTTTCTGCCTCCTTCCTTGTCTTCCTCGCTGCGCCGCAGCTAGCGCCGCCGACGTGCAAATTGGGCGGCCTAGTGCAAGCAGGGGAAAGGATGACTAGGGGGAGCCAGGACCACGCGGAAGAAGGCCAAACAGTGGAGAGACGATCAAACTTCGTCAATCAAGAAATCGGCGTTTGAGACTCTCGCTATGCCTGATTTTAACAGGGCCCCGGGTTTGAGTAGAAGTGGGCAGTGTGCGGCGTAAGGTGAGTGAGCAAAGGAGTCCTGGCGCGAAATTGATGGCCACGGCTTGTTTCTCTTGATTTTCGGGCTATTCCTTCTTTTTGCTGGTGCTCCTTGTTGGTTTTCTGCTCGTTTGAAATTCCGTTTTGGCTTAGTTGAAGACGATGTCAGGGATTCGTTCCGAGGCGCGTGTTCTTGCCTTTGAGGGTATGGTCGGCGGTGTCCGGACGGAGCGTCCGAGCTCAGTGAGAGTTCGTATGAAATGTTGCTAGGTCAGAGTAAGGTAATCAGAGCGAAAGGAGCTCGGGGTCATGGTGGCCTGTTGCCTGACGGAGTGTCTGCTTCGAAAAAACTGCAAGTCAAGTTTTTGCGGACGAAGAATGGACGTACATCAAGAGAACATAGCTCGACATGAATGTCCGAGAGCCACTGTAGCCTGTCGCAGGTGTTCGCAAGTTGTGTGGGCCACAGAAGAGCAGTACATCGGACAGTTGAACAAGAACTATGGCTCAGATCACATGGTTCTCCGACGAGACGCGGAGTTTGACCAGGGTAACGAGTTGTTGGGAGGTAGAATATTATCATTCATATGCTCAAAAAGAATATGATTCAAAGAAAGTCGTCTCAGTCTGGCCGTTTCGTTCTTCTCACACGGCTTTCTACAGCCGTGCAGCCTCCTCGCGCTTCCACCCAGCTTCTTCCGCAAGCATCTCAGCGCACCTTTCGCCGATGGCCAGGACCGTTAGCATGGGGTTGATAGTGACCATCTCCGGGAAGACACCGGCATCTGCAATGCGCACCCTCTTCAACCCCCTGAGCCGTAGCTTGGGATCCACGACAGCCAAGGGGTCCTTCTCCAAATTGCCCATCTTGGTGGTACCGGCCGGATGGTAGACGGTGTGAGCGGCCTTGCGCCCGTACGCGCTCAACTCCTCGTCGCTCTGGCACGACGGCCCAGGCGCGACCTCTCGCTTGATCCACGACTTGAAAGGCTCCTGCTTGGCAATCTTGCGAGCGGCTTTCAGGCCTTCGACGATTGTAGCGGCATCGTAGCCCTCGGGATCGGTAAAGTATCGGAAATCGAGGGCGGGGTGGACCTTGGGGTCCTTGGACACGAGGAATAGTCTGCCCTTGGAACGTGGTCGGGGAATGTTCGGGGTCATGCAGAAGGCGTAGCCGTCGGCGGGGACATCGTAGCCGAGACGTTCGGTGTTCAAGGCGAAGGGTACCTGGTAGCAGTGGGCCATCATGTCGGCGATATCCTCGTCATCACCGTACTTGTTGTTCTTCTCGCGACGGAAGAAGATGCCTGCATCGGAGTCCATGGTTGTCTGGTTTTGGGGAACCTGCTTGTTGAGTTCCCACATGATAATCGATTCAGGGTGGTCGAGCATGTTCTCGCCCACGCCGGGAACGTCTTTGATGACCGGAATACCTAGTTCGTGAAGTTGCTGTTGCGGACCAATTCCGGAAAGCAGGAGCATGCGGGGAGTGTCGATGGCACCGGCGGACAAGATTGTTTCAATCTTTGGTCGCAAGGTGATGGAGTTGCCGTTCTCGAGTTGCACGTCGACTCCGGTGACTTCTGCTCCCTCGATATTCAACTTCGAGACCCACGCGTGCGTCAACAAAGATAGGTTTGGTCGCTTCTCCTTGCCTTCTAGAATAGGGTGGATGTATGCCACGGACGCACTCGACCGACGTCCGTCCTCCGGATTGTAACTGACGTTGAAAAAACCTACGCCCTTCTTGAGGGAGCCTGTCTGCTTGATCTCGTCGTTGAAGTTCTCAATGAAGGGAATGTCCAAGGCGTCGGAGCAGGATTTGATCCAATCCTTGCAGAGCTGGTTGCGGTGCTTGGGGTGGACGGGCTGGTAAGTGTTTCTGAGCTTGTCAGTCAGTCGCATCAGCGTCTTAAAGTCCCACCCGTCACAGCCGAGCTTCTGCCATCTCCTGCAATCATATTCAAACGGTCTGAAGGAGATCAATGTGTTGTGAGAGGAGCATCCGCCGAGAACCTTTGCCCGCGAATGTTCGATAAAGGAGTTGCCGTTGGGCTGCTCCACAGTTTTGTACTTGTAGTCAAACTCGCCACCGAGCAGCTTCAACCATTCCTTCAGCAACAGCACGCGGTCATCTTTGTAATCGCTCGGGCCTGCCTCGATCAGGAGAACTTTCTTATGAGGGAGGTATTCAGCCAACCTGCTTGCCACAACACAGCCTGCAGTGCCTCCACCGACGACAACGTAGTCAAAAGCGTCCGCCTGGTCAGCGGTAAGGTTTCTAATCTCAACCATTCTGATCGAGGAGGGGAAGACGTCGGACAAGCTCAAGGTGGGTAAATGGGTCCGGGGCTATGATTGAGAGACCGAGTGGTGGGACAGTGTCAATCGACGAGGAAGTCACAAGGAAGCGTCAAGGCGGAATGAAAGACATAATCGAACCCACCGGGGCCCCGGCCCGTAGTTATACAGAAGGCTGGGCATGGAAGAAAATGCGAAGGCAGCAAAAAGAAAAAAGCGGTCGCGAGACCAATCGCCCGCTAAAAGCGTCAGGCCGAGCCGTGGTCGGCGAATCTGACGCCCTGCAGTAGGAGGACCCCGGCAGACGGCGGAGCGAGAGGCGAAACGGCAGACATCGATCTCGAAGACGATAGTTGCAGATTTGCAGCCTCGTAGACGGTGCAGCGGAGCACTCTTGCAAGGCACGAAGCTTGTTGTGGCCATGGAGAAGGACGGCTGGCAGTCGACCACGAACCGGCCTCGTCGCGTGGACGTGACGATCTAGCCGGATGAGGAGATTCACTTGGGTGGAAGCTCTTGTAGACCGGCGACCGGACGCCAGCAGGCCAGTAACAGGAACAGTGGATGAGCAAAAGACAGCAGGATGTCATCACAGCCAAGTTCGCACAGTCATCCCACCCACGGCACTCTTTAGACTTTGATCGCACAGAGCAGAAACCCTTTTCCGCTTCCAGAATCGCCAAGACAGGCAAGCTCCGACCGGAATCCGCGGACGACGGGAAATACGAAAACATCGTCACCGAAACCTTCGATATCAGCTCTTCCGGAGTCCGGTCCGCTTTACCTACCTAGGTGCTCTGCAGTATTCCCTTGCACCCTCCACCCCGTATATCCAACACAAATTCTCCGACATGTCCAGCCTTCCGCACCGCGTCCGCCTCCTCTACTATGACGGAAGAGAGCAGGAGTCCAAGGCTTCGACTCCCGACAAGTTCCAGACTATAGACCCAGCTACCGCGAGGCCGCTGGCTGACATAACAGTCGCCAGCGAGGCGGACTGTGAAGCCGCCCTCTCCTCTGCCCAGAAAGCGTTCCGATCATGGTCCCGAACGCCCGCCATTGAGCGTTCGAGAATACTGCACGAGGCGGTCCAAATCCTCCGCCATCGTAACGATGAGCTCGCCAAAATCGAAACTCAGGACACGGGGAAACCGTATTCCGAGACCAGCACTGTAGATGTCGTTACGGGAGCCGATGTTCTTGAATACTATGCCAATCGCATTGGTGCCGGCGGGCTTGAAGGTGAGCGTATCAAACTCAGAGAAGGTGTATGGGTGAACAGCACGCGTGAGCCTTTGGGCGTGTGCGTCGGTATTGGTGCTTGGAACTATCCCATACAGATGTACGTAGCTTCTTCTTCAATCTCCAACGAGCAAGCAACCCGAAGCTCCACGTCCTCTGCAATGCCTCATTCTGACTCGTCCGGGTAGCGCGTTATGGAAGTCAGCACCGTGCTTAGCAGCCGGAAACACGATGGTCTACAAGCCATCCGAATACACACCACTCCACGGCCTCCTCCTCGCCCAGATCTACACCGAAGCCGGCGTGCCTCCGGGCGTCTTCAACGTTGTCAACGGCGACGGCCGTGTCGGCGGCTTCCTCACCATCCACCCCACAGTCGCCAAAGTATCCTTCACCGGCCAGGTGGCCACGGGCAAGAAGGTCGCCGGATCAGCCGCCGGGAGCTTGAAATACGTAACCATGGAGCTGGGCGGCAAGAGCCCCCTACTCGTTCTCGACGACTGCGAGGTCGATTCTGCCGTCGATGGCGCCATGATGGCCAACTTCTTCAGCACCGGCCAAGTCTGCACAAACGGAACGAGGGTGTTTGTTCCGAGGTCCATGAAGCAGAGCTTCGAGAAGCGGCTGCTTCAGAAGATGGTAAACGTCAGGGCTGGAGATGTCATGGACATGGACATCAATCTCGGTCCCTTGTCTAGCAAGATACACCATCAGAAAGTCGAGAACTTCATCAAGCATGGCATTCAAAAGGACAAGGCCAAGCTGCTGTACGGAGGGCTCGGGAAGCCCGATGGCATTCCGGCTGGTGCACAGAACGGCTTCTGGATCAAGCCGACAGTTTTCACGGATTGCACAGATGATATGCTGATTGTCAAGGAAGAGATCTTTGGCCCGGTCATGACGATATTGTACTATGACACGCTGAACGAGGCAATTGTCCGCGTCAATAAGACACCGCTGGGTCTTGCTGCCGGCGTGTTTACCAAGAACGTCGACTTGGCTCACAAGGTGATTGATGAGTTTGAGGCTGGGATTACCTGGATCAATACCTGGGGCGAGAGCCCTGCCGAGATGAGCGTTGGTGGGTGGAAGCAGAGCGGCCTCGGTGTTGAGAACGGAAGGGAGGGAATCAAGGCGTGGACGCAGAACAAGAGCACTTTGATTGACACTAGTGGGGGATTTGGATCCGTGTTTCTGCCCAAGAGCGGAGGCAGCAAGTTATGAAACCAGCTAATGAATATGAAAGGCCTTTTGCTCGTCTGGCGTGGTCAAGTTGAAGCTGAACGAACCTCCACCAGGTTTTTGCCTTGGAGTTCTCGAGCGTGACTGAACATCAGCCATCGCGGGCAGCCTATCTCCCGTTGAGCAGGGACGGAGAAGATATTCGAAATCGTCCTTGGGATGAACGGGACATTTTTGTCCAACGAATTAGCGGAACCACGTGGGGGCTTCCCTTACGACACGAGAAAGACAGGATGCAACTCTAACACGATGAATGGATACATTAATTGTTGTATTGTAGTCGGGGTATCTGCATGCTCGCTCAACAAATAAGCCAACGTCGTGGTACAGAACGTGATAAGGCCATGGGCTTCACTGGCTTTAATATCATCATCCGTTCGAATGTTGCACTGACGGGCACTAAAGCTTAGCCCTCGCTTTGCAAAAAGTCCAAGATGGCCTTGGTACCGCCCGCACCCAAGCCATGCTTGGGATAACAAACGTGCAAAGGATCCTCTTCGGCTCCCAACTTCTGTCTGAACTCCGATTTTCCGGCGACACCCAACTTGGGAATCAGGCTGTTGTACGTCTGTCGGAGCATCTTGACCCTCATACCCTTAAGATTGTACCCCGGCGTCAGCTCACTAGTACCGCCGGCACCGAAAGTAGCGGACGGGATGCCCTGTTCCTTCATGGCGTTCATGGCTGAAGTCGTGCAGGCCTCGATGGCGCCGTTGGGGGCATCAGGGAAATCCAAACTGTACTTGATTTGCATGCCATGTGTCGCGCTGAGCTGGTGAAGACAGATTAGCGCACAAATGGTGCCTTTCTTGTCGGTGGCAAGGAAGAACCAGCGATGTGCCAAATCCTGGAAGACGCGTCGCTTTTCAAGCTTGGTCAGATGGACCTGCGTTCCCTTCCGACCCGCCTGCCAATCTTGTATTCTCTTTTCGACATTGTTCTGAACTTCTTCAGGAATCTGGGCTCCGAACCCGTAGTCCTTGATGCTGATTCCCTCCTTCTTTGCGTGATTGACCTTGCGCTGAATTTCCCTACGAGTGGCTGCCGTACGATTTTCGATGTCTATGCGCTCTTCTGCGACCGGGCTGACTGTCTTCCAGGCAAAATTCTGCCCCAGAATCTCTTCGACCTCATCACTGACATTCAGCCA
The DNA here is from genome assembly GCA_900618795.1 of Cyanodermella asteris. Lineage (NCBI taxonomy): Eukaryota > Fungi > Ascomycota > Lecanoromycetes > Ostropales > Stictidaceae > Cyanodermella > Cyanodermella asteris. Next base: position 470,058 of record UYJD01000003.1, on the reverse strand, counting down.
GATTGGTGATAGCTTCTCTTCCTTGTCCATGAACTTCAGGAAAGCTGTTATCACGCTACCATACTGTGAGCGGTCACAGAGTGGATCACCCAGCACGATTGCGTGATGGTCTTGCGGAGCGTAGCCAACAGCGGCACCAGTGTCTTGACACCTCCAGATCTTGACACGATCTTCGAGCAGCGAGGTGGAGGTAGCATCACCGTAGTTTGCGATGAGCTTCTCGATAGGTGGAAGCTCATGACCTTCGTTGCTTGGCTTTCCTTCCCATTCCGGATGTAATGTACTCGCTTCCGGGTGTCTGAGCTGGTCGGATGGGGGCTCCTTCGCCTTGAACGACTGCGGATCACGAGGATACATACTGGCATGTCTGATGTCCCCTAGCGAGAGCAAGAGCATTACAACACGCTCGAGACCAATACCACCACCAGCATGCGGAGGCGCCCCATAGCGGAACCCGTCCATGTACTCCTCGAGTCCTTCCTGCGGCAGGTGGAGACGCTTCATCTTGCGGTCTAGCATTTCTGCATCATGAATACGCTGGCCGCCAGAAAGGATCTCTTGCCCTCTGAGGAAGATGTCAAACGAATTGGTGATGCGGTCGTTGTTAGGATCCGGCATAGTGTAGAAAGGTCGTGCCGACGCCGGAAACTTGTCAATGACGTAGTAATCTGTCTTGTATTTCTCCTTGATGAGCTCACCAAGGCGTATCTCGGCACGTGTGCTGAGATCTTCGAATTCATCTTGCTTGTTGCCCTCGTCGTCCTCCCAGCCTGAGTCATTGAGGATCTTGACAGCGTCTGCAAAGGCGATGACGGGTGTCTCATCGAGCCAGACGAGGTCCTCGTGAGGAAACTGTCTCTTGACGAGATCGACCTCGTGACGGTTGCGCTTGTAGACGCCAGCCCACAGGTTCTTGAACATCTCATCCAAGACTGTTAACGCCTCGTGATAATGCTCGTCAATGGCCATCTCCAGGTCCAGTCCAGTATACTCAGTCAGATGGCGATGTGTGTTGGAGTTCTCGGCTCGAAACACCGGTCCAATCTCAAAGACTCTATTGAAGTCTCCGGCAATAGCCATCTGCTTGGCGAGCTGGGGGCTCTGTGCCAGGAAAGCGGGCTTGCCAAAGTAGTTGAGCTGAAACACACTCGAGCCTGACTCTGTAGCGCCGCCTTGCAATTTCGGTGTGTGGATCTCCATGAAGCCCTTCTCTTCGAGAGATGCGCGGAACACGCTGCAGATGGTAGCCTGAACGCGGAAGATGGACTGTGCGGTAACAGTTCGCAAATCCACGATTCTGTTCCTCTGACGCTGCCTGTCTGAGATGTCCTGTCTTCGTGGCTCACCTCTCTCCAATTCTCCATTGGTAATGTCTGCCTCGTACACGGTGAAAGGAGGCTTGTGGGTGATCTTGGAAGCAAGATGCAGCTCGCGAATCTCAATCTCAGCATGATGAATTGAGGCGCTTGTGATTTCTTGCTTCAAGGGCTCCTTGACGATGCCCTTGACCAAGACTATTGCTTCGTCATCCAGATGCTCAACCCATCTGACAAAGTGGACCGAGACCACGTCTTTCTTCTCCTGCAAAACGCCCTGAATGGACCATTCCTGTTGTCTGAGCATGATGAAGACAAGGTGGGCGCTCATGCGTCGAATGTGGTGCACACGTGCAGTGAAGAGGATTTCCTTGCCGAATGGCGTGTTTTTGGCAATGTCGCCAAGTTTTGTCTTCTCAACTTTGTCCCACTTTTGCGATTGGTTCAGCTCCAGGTTGCCATAACGGGCGAGCATTTCGGTCGAATCCTCCTGCTTTGCCAACCATGCCTCATGTTCTCTCTGGTTTTGGATCTCTTGACGTTTCTGGTCGACAGAACGTCGGTGGTTTTCTCGGCGCTGCTCTCTCGACTGTCGCTTACCGCCGACAGAAATATCGGAGCCGTGGCCATTGGGCAGGTTGCCAGTGCTTTGGGATGTGCCAGACTGGATGACTTGGTTGCCATTCCGCTGCGTCTCGACGTGAGCGTCAGAACTAGCGAGGCCTAGCTTCGAAGCCCGTCTTTCTTTGACGGAGCCGGGAGTCAGACGCTCTTGCAGTCTTCTCAACGGGTTCGGCATGCTGCCGGCGCAGGAGCAGAACGACCCTATCTGTACAAACTACCTGCAATGTGTCGTGGAGACGGAGATGGCGGGGAGAATCTTGTACTAAGGGCGGGCCAAGGCTGAAGAACCAAGGACGGAGGGCGACGGGAGGCAGGGTAGTGATGAAGGGAGGCGATGAGGGAGACGGCTGGGTCAGGATGGGAATTTGCAAAACGCAGGCAACTTTGGGATGGGCTGGGAGAGGAAGCTAAGTGGATGTGGCGGCTTCCCGGACGGTGTGCAGAACAAGCTCACATTTTCGCGTGCGCTTTCTGCGGCAGGCGGGAGCTTGTGATGTGCCTGCAAATCATGGCCTTACGTACGCCAAGAGCCGGTTGCTTTTCCGAGCCGCCAGCTCCCAGCAGAGAGCCTTCCCCCATGTCATTTCTCGTTCGGGCTTCCTGTAGCATTGACCTCTCCATAAGCGCCTGCATCGTGATCCACTCGTATGCCTAAGACTTCACCTACACAGCTGCCGCGAGAACGACGTGGAAGAGAATCTGTTGCCGGCGCGGGCAATCAACAGGATGACCGGGCTAAAATGCTTGTTTCACGCCCGGCATCGGCGTTCTACTCGCGGTCGGCACAGAGGCTCGCTCGACTTTGCGACATGGTCTTTTGCAAGAATATGATGTTGCCTCGCATGCAGCTTCGGCTCTTATCGACTCCTTCCAATTCTCTAAGTACCTAAGTACCCAGTTGTTGCTTGTAACTCTTACGTCATATCTCTTCCTGTTAACTTCCTCTTCCGGGTTAGCGCCCTCGCCGCCCTCCACCTCTGGAAGGACTTAGCATTCTCACTGCTTGGAATATGCAGTGTGACCATGTTGCCCAACTATGGCGAGGGTCGAGACAAAGCTTTCGAGCGACTATATGCAAAATTTCATGGAAACTCAGCTAACAAAACCGCCGGAAAATCCACTCTTTCCCGCTATTAAAAGCCCCTTCAATTCCGTCATTCACAGGCTGGAGTGCCGAGATTGGAAAGATTCACGAAACGCTTCCTCTCGACACCGCTCGTGAGATTGTGGTGCTGTTTGGTATCTAGGGTATTGAAAAGACACAGATCGCTATGGAGTTTGCGAAGGAGCGCCGCGACAACTATACTGCAGTGTTTTTGATGAACGGGACGGACGAAGCGTCACCAAGACAAAGCTTTGCAAATATATTAAGAAGCTGACTGCCTACATGGAAGCTCCTCCACGGCCAGAGGCCGCAAGCTCAACTGGCTCTTGCACCCTGTAACTCTCAGACGGCAATTCGGTGACATCGTAACCCGCAGAATCCTCGTGCCTATCCCTCTTCGTGGGTGCTTCGAATATATCTGTCACGGAC